>CAIGRB010053071.1:0-12782 GCA_903798255.1 Fraxinus quadrangulata | reverse complement strand
TCAATTATATTAGCTATTTAATAAATATGGGCTAATTGAGTAGATACCAATATTGTTATAATTAGGGGATTATGAGAACTCTGATTAAGCAATATATAAAGACCTTTTTGGTTATGGTCTCCAGTATACCTAATTATACATAGTTTTCATTCTCCCTATCTGGAAGAGAGACGACGATCCCATTGAAAAAATAAGGCGATTTGGTTGAGGAAGATCACAAACCACACCTCTTCGCTCGTGTTCATCAGTACGTGATCGATTGTCATAATAATTTCGCAACAGTAAACAATCGTTCATAATGGATCTAGGTATATAACCCGAATCCGTGAATCCTAATATTCTGGCATGATATAGATCCTAGGTTTTTGGTTATTTTAATCTAGGATGTTTGCATCTAGATTTGGTTTCAGTTTTAGATATGATTTATATTTACAACATAACAATCGTCAACCTCAACACAGAGTATTTTCTCCACCGTTAGCAGCACCTTCCTCTATTTGTTAACTGCTAGAGGTGAATAGTATTCGGGTTTAGATTCAGGAAATTAAAAAAGTCTATCGGACCCAAATGATGAAGGTGAAAAGGGCCTCCACTATTACAATGACGGGGGAGTGCACTTATGTATGACCAAAGAGTGCTTTGGGAAACAAGAATAACATAGCAGATACATCATTCCAACAAGAATTTTCCACCCTCTGCATTCCCAACAAGTCCTTGATTTCTGGCAAAAAGTGCACTGTTCTTTTAGATTATTGGATCTCCAACTTTTCCTCCGACTGCAGTTGAATGTCCACAAGCACTGCTGCCCATGGCAACTAGTAAATAAGTTGAGACAATCTCTATATGAACTGAAACAGGCTCCTCTTACATGGTTTGAAAAATTTCGGTCACCTTAAATTTTCTTTTCAACAAAGTCAATATGATTCGTCTTTGTTTCTTTGCGAAAGTGTTATTGGTCTAGTTCTTCCACTTTGTTATTATTGGAATGGATTTTGCCTTGATTACTCTACTACAACAGCATCTACAAGCCTCATTTCATACGAAGGATGTTGGTCATCTTACGTAATTTTAGGGTTGGAGGTTCATACTGTTTCTCTGGGTATCTACATAAATCCACATAATTATACAAAGGATTTGATTACTTCTTCTGTGGTTACTCTAGAAGTTAGGGCATTTTTGATAGGCCCTTATTTTCCATGGAAGTTGGAATTGAAATTCTATTTCCTACTTTTGCATGTTTGGTAGCACTTTTTTTTCCATAGAATTGGTTTTCCACCTTTGCTAGTTTTCTTGATTTTAGTTGAATTGAAATTCCCACCTTTTAGGTGGGAATTGAAATTCCATCTTTTTTTTTTGGCAATAGAAACAAATTCTATCACCAATTGTAAAAAAAATTATCCCTTTAATTGACAATTTTCATGTAAAACAAAGCTAAACGAACACCAAAAGATAGAAAATTTCAACATTTTTAGGTGAAAAATTATACCAATCAAGCACAATTGATTGACAATTCCCAGTAAAATAAATTTTAGGAAATTTAATTTCTTGCAATTCATTTTCTTTCCACCCAAATTCTATTTTTGAATTAAACGGACCCCTAATGTAAAGTACTCATGTGATGAGGGTGATATCTTTTCAGATCCTACTATGCTTACACAACTGGTTTGAACTATACGACTATTACTCATCTCATATTTCCTTTGTTATTCAGCAAGTTAGTGAGTTCATGCAAACTCCACATCATCTACGTTTATCCATTGATCATCGTATAATTTGATATCTTCATGGATATCCTAGCCATGTATTGTTCTTTCCTACTACTTCTTTGCTTCATCTTGTTGTCTATAGAGATAATGATTGAATTGGATTTCCTCATAGTCGAAATCTTTAACGGGCTAGTGCATATTCCTATGGAATTCTTTGATTTCATGGAAGAGCAAAAAGAAGCTTGCGCTTCTGAATCTTCCACTGAATCCGAATAGCGTGCAATGTCTGCTGCTTGTTCTAAGATTCTGTGGCTTCGAGAACTTCTAGCTGAGTTGAGCTTTCGTAAGTCTGAACCCACTTCTCTCTATGCTTATAAGTAATGTTATTAAAATCGGACCAGACCGGACCTATCAATTCAATTGAAAAAACTAGGAATCAGATCTTATTAACCGTTCAATAAATAACCGGCCAATTAATCGGGGAACATGCAGATAAATTGGTAAACCACAAACCAGTCACGATTTTACCGATTTGACCGGTTCAAAAAATATTTAAAAAAATTACTAAAATTTGGGAATAATGTTTCTTAAAAGTTGAAACACATGTCCACTCCATTACCCCAGTCTACCAACTCATGAAGTACTTCTATATCCACTTCTTCACTCCAATTCATTAGCTTCTGATGTGGGATTGAAGACTGTTCAATACAACCAATATTAAATTAATATAATATGAGCACTTCAATTACCTAATGATTAATACTTATGGAACATACGTGGAATTGAAAACTTTCAATAAAGACAATATTAATATAATATAATATAAATTACTTAATTTCTTCACACCATCGGAACAGTTTCTATTTTCCTTTTAAATCTTATGAATTTGGTAAAATTGGAACGAGTTTCTAATTATCCAACAAACAAATTACAAACTAATAAATTTTATATTGTAAAGTATATATATACATGATATATTTGTGCTTATTTTCAACCATGGTAAACAAATTTATTTATATATTGTTGTTAAAATAAACTTAAAAATGTTTAATTTTTTTTTAATCTCCGGTTTGATATCAGTTCGACCTCGGTTGAACCTTTTAACCCTTAACCCTTTCCCTTTTCTGATTCAATGTTCGGGTTGGATTTCAAAACATTGATTACGAGTGTCAAGTTAAATGTTTTATTGGCCACTAAACTTTGCACCAAGTTTCAGCTTACTCACTGAACTTCATTAATTGTTCCATTGGCCATTGAACTTTGCTCCATTGAACTCCACACTCATCCGATGAAAATCGCTATACAGACATGCTTACTTATATGATGGAAAAATGAGCTGGCTAGTTAAATCAAGAGGATTTTGCATAGATGTCCCTAAATTATCAATTGCAAAAAAAAAAAAAAAAAATTGTTACTTTTTCAAAAGGTTCTCAAAAATGTCTTTTTATGCAAAATGTCCAATATACTCTTGTAAATTACCTTTTTGGATACATTTATTGACCATTAATGCATACATTTAATGCTAATTAATACCATGTTAGATGGTTGACACGTGTAAGAAAAATCCTATGAATATATTTAATATACAATGTGTAATAGAATTGTTAACCAAAAAATAAATAATTAAAATTATTTCATAGCCTTTTGCTATGTAGATGAGTGATAATTTCTCTAAAAAAAAAAACACAAGTTTTTTTAGTCTTCTCCATTTGTAAACAACAAAAAGAAAGTAATTTTGGATTCATCTTCAAGTTTTAGGGCATTTATAAATTGTTTAATATTTTATCTTATAATTTACTAGTATGGAATTGTTTATCACTACATGGTCATATTTATTTGCAAATTATTATTCATTCATTTGGATTACTTTTACAATTTTTTTAATGATAATTGGGGATTCCCTATTTAATGAAGTATTGTGTAAATTTTTTGTGAAAGTTTTGTCATTTGGTAGTTGAGCATTGATGAACACACTTAATGTTGATGAATGTAATCCAATCGCACCCATTAAACGATTTCCCTTAGTTACAAAATACCGACAACTCAACTGTCGGACTAAGCTGTAAAGATCGAGAGTTAAAATGTCGAACTTGACAGTTTGTAAATGTGGAGGAAGACAATTTAAACGTCGGTCTCATTGATTTACTACTGTTTGGTACTATCTATTCGTAGTTGCCACTTGCATGCTATCAAAGTCCAATATATTAATGTGCCAAATTCGTATCATTGGTATCTCAAATTTTTTTAGGTATAAGTAATAATCTAAGATTCATCGTCTCGCATGGGATGAGATTCATTGAGGTCTAACAGTTTGTTGCTTCCAATGGATGAACCCTGTACTTGAAATTTTAGTGGATTGATTTCAAAGGAAATGAAAAATAGCATGCGATGCTATTTATAAGCAAATTATTGGAGGGAAGCAACTTTGGTCATTTGGTACACAACCACCAATACATAACACAAGTGACTGCTTGAGTAACATTTGGTAATGATGTTTTAAGGTCTACATGTAACTTTATCCCCTAAACATGCAGATTTTTATTGAAAATGTGAATCTTAAAGATCTTAGCACTACTCCTTTATAAATTATGCATTTGTAGTTGTTGGTAATGAATGAGTATGAGTAAGCAAGTTGCATTTAAAGTTTTGCACTTGTCGTGAATGAACATCTACATTTTGATGTGAGAATTACATGTTAAACAATCTATTTCATTCATTATAGACAAGAAAATGTGTAATTGTGTTAATGATCAGTCACATATTTGTGAAAATTCTAAACACGAATTCTTAGATTTTCTGTGAAAGGACTATAATTTCAATGAATTTCGTTTTGTTTGTTTGGATAAAATTATACAAGTCACAAATTATAGTGAGATAAAAATGAGTTACGGAGATATTAAATTTAAACAAAATAGAGATCATATAAATTGAAATTTTCTCAAATCAAGAGTTGACCAAGATGATTGAATTGAAGTATAGAGGAACCTTCATTTTCTTCTAGCGTAAAAAATCCTTAAAAACAAACTTGAAAGCCACCATTTCTCCCACTTCCCCAACCTTGATAAAGAGAAAGTATATGGACCCTTTGTCTTGCAACAAAGAGTATTTCCTTGTGGGTTTCGTTTTAACCCTGTACATGTTGTGACAGTTTATCTTGATGGATGGTTTCTTAATTGTGACATTTACATTTCATGAAGTAATACTGGTGCACAAATGATGATATGTCATACATTTCAATCCTAAAACCACACGTAGAAGAGAAGATGAACAAAATTTGACTTACAGAACCAATTGTCAAGATAAGTGAGTCAACTATCAAGAATTCCAGAGACCAATTGTCGAGAACGATAGTTTATCTCGACACATGGTTCTATAACTGTCGGAATTGACATTTTTGCATTTCACATTCATATTGGTTTTTCATGGTAAATATAAATGCAAAGACATTATTGGCAATCCCATGAACACAACAATTGAAGTTCATGAAACAAATAAATAGCCTGAATGTGTGAATTTGGGCAACGTTACATTTACATATTCAACATCGTCTAAATCTTTGACACCTTAAGAAGCTACAATCTTGGCATGCAAGCTAATATAAATTCAACAATAATGAAAGACTAATATAAGCTCGGATTTCTAGAAGGATGAATCTCCACTAATAGGGACCCCAACTCGGACTTGCAACAAAATCTAAGTATTTTACATTAACATAAAATGATGGTAAAAAATAATCCCACTTCACACTCATTAAGATATTATTTTTACATTAACATAGAATGTATTTTACATTACATTAAACCCACTTCACACTCACGAAATTGAAAAATAAACAAAATTAAATTTCACATACGGAGCGAAAAATTGATCGACTGACTGAATAAAATAGTTGGTAGCTTCACTTCGTGTTTTTTGAACAATCTTCTATTTGTGTTGAACACAAATAAATTATCAAAATAAAATTTTGAAAACCAACTTCTGACATAAAATTTCTAAATTTTCTTAGACACCCAAAGAAAATGAGAAAAAGGCAAATAACAAACTTTTAAATTTGTCCAAATATCTCTGAAAATCTTGAAATGTGAAAATGAATTCTTAAATATTGAATTTATCTATTCATTTCTTATATCCCACATTTTAAAATTAACCAAACATTCCCCAAAAATGCAAAAATAATAAATTTTTTTTCCCAACCAAAAAAATAAAAACAATCATATATGGAGGAATTACTGAGAGAACTCAAACCAAGAAAAAGAAAATCTTGATTGTTGGGAAGAAAAGATCTCCAAAAAATGTCGAAAGTAGGATTTATTCACAAATTCTCATGGAGGGCACAAGAGGTTTCTTTCAATTTTTTGGAATTAGTTTGAATGTATTTTTTTTTTTTTTTTGGGTTAGGTTTAGAAAGTGGGGAGGATGGGGGTGTGGTTTAGGTGAGTTTGAAGGGATGTTTATGTATTATTTTGTACAAATTTTTTTATCTAATCACATTAACATTAATTATAGACATATATGAGATTTAAATTGTCTAGGGGGTAAAAAAGTCCAAAAGTGATTTTTTGCAATGATTATTAAAAAGTGACATTTTTGAAATGCAAAACCACAAAGTGACATGTGGTGCAATTTCCTCTTAAATCAATCTAAATAATTACTCCCTTGCCAACTCATCGCCAAATCAGCAAACACAATTCCAACAAGGCTTGACCAACAAAAAGACACGACTTTGAATTAAAACAACCCCAAACCCTTTATGCGTGAAATCTATCTCCCCCATGGCCACTTTCTTCGCAGGAAGGAAAGCGATCCTTTCTTCATGTGGAACGTTCATTCAGAAATCAACAACAACTAAATCCTTTGCCATCTTTTGCTATGGCTTGTCCAAATGGACCTCTTCATCATCATCTTCTTCTTCAGTGACGTCCAAAAAAGTGACGATCGATTGTCTCTCCACCATTATTGATGTCGTTGATGATAGTAAGCTCCCTCCTGAACTTTGAAAAGCTCACAGCAGTTTGGGAGGAGAAGTTAAGGTTCTTCGGGAATGGGAGCAATTGATTTGGGGTTGTTTTAATTTAAAGTCATGTTTTTTGTTGGTTAAGCCTTGTTTGGAATCATGTTTTCTGATTTGGCGTTGAGTTGTTGAGGGAGTTATTATTTGAACCGATTTAACTGTCCAGCTCATTTTTCCATTATCTATGTAGGCAAGTTTGTTCTATGTAGGCAAGTTTGTTAACGGTTTTCATCGGTTGAGTGATAGATGATAAGTGTATTTTATATACTTATTCGGGGGTCTAAAATATCAACATTCTGTAATTATTTTGACAAAATATATCCTAAATTGTTGTATTTTATGTAATATAGGTAAAATTCGATGGTTGAACGAAAAATTGGAAGAAAAAAAAGAAAAAAAAGAGCAAAGTCCAAAGTTTGAGGACCAAATTAAAAATATTCAATAGTTGATTCGGATCACAAGATGATATTTTAAAGATCGCTTGGAGACAATTGGATGGAATTAAAACTCAAAAAGGAATAGAATATAATCAAAAAATATTATTAAATCAATTTTCAATCGCACAAGTTATATTCTAGATTTTTAGTCGAAAAGATCAACTTTTGGCATAGTAAACATCCAAATTGAAAAAATTCTATTTCAATAAAAGTTGTATCCCCTTGAGTTATGCTTCTAAAGTACTTTGAATCGTCTTAATCGGATATCGAAAAATAAAGTTATAGTCAAAATACCGACTGCTGTGCAAAGACAAAAAAATCGCGCAAAGACGGCATTCCTTATTCGATTGGAACTCTTTTGAAAACTAATTCAGGCGTGATTTTTAACCAATTTTTTAATTCTACAAATACTTAACAGAAGAATACATATGGGGAACCTCTCATATACATCTCATACTCCAATATTCATCAATTATTATCATCAAATGAGAAAAATTCATAGTTTTTATGAGAGAATTGAAGGGGATCACACATTAGAACATATTTTGAACAGTTTTTGGACCAGAGAAGAAACCAAGAACACGAAAAATTAATTCAAGAATTATTTAGGTGATGTCTATTCTTCAATATTTCTTTTATTTTCTTTTTCATAAAATGCTAGGCTAATTTTCTTTGTACTAAGAAAACGATGAATCATGTAATATGAGCTTTGTATTTTGTATTTTATATAATTGACATTGAAACACAGGTTGGATATTGAATAATTTATATAATTTTCTTTTCTCCATAATTATTGTGCACGTTAGTTGTGTGAATTTGGTGGCCTATTTTATTCATATGAAAAAAGGAAAATATGTTTGACATATATAAATCGTCATAGGGTTCGATAGGAGATAAAAATTTGCCGCTATACCTTATGTGAATATTTAAGTGTTCATAAAAATTTATATACTTTTATATATTTGCATCCATCATAGAAATATAGTTGGATCATATATAAAAGTAGATTTAACATTACTCAAGAGAGATTGTTAAATGGAATAGGAATATTGATTTGTCAAATTCAATCGTGTTGTCAACGTGTAAAACTATGGTTAAAACTGATTATTGCATGAAAATTCGGGATCCTAGTATATTTGTCATTCATTAAAACACATTAACTTACGTTCAACATAATTTACATTTAATTTAGTCAATTCACTTATAATTGCTTAAGTAAGTTAATTTAGATATAATTTAGTCATAAACACATCATATTATTCTTGATTCTGTTAAGGTCGCGATAATAAAAATTGGACTAAATCAATCTCTATGAGACGATATTCGGACTCAAAATCAACTTTATTACTTGTTAACGAATCGTATACTTGTGGTAGTTTTAATTTGAAATATATTTTCGTGAATAATGGAGTTGGATGAAGTTCGGTGAATAAGCTATGATATGGTGCAAAGTCCAGTGGTAATGAAACATTTAACTCTGTAAGTGCCATTCAAATTGATGCTAATCCCATTTACTACGAGCGCACAAAGCATATTAAAGTGGACGTTCATTCTGTTGTGGAAGCTTTGGATTCTCGTGTTATTTCTTTTCCTTACATTTCCGTCAATCTCCAGATAGTCAATGTTTTTACAAAAGCCAGGACATGGCAGGTCATCAATTTCTTGTGGACAAATTGATGCTTCTTGATCAAATAACATCAATTTGAGGAGGAATATCAATTACATATATTAGGCTATGAGCTTGCAGATTGCATATATCACACCATTACTGGTCTATCTTGTTATGGGATGATTCTGCATTGTAGCTGTATAATTACATATGGCATGATTCTGTATTATAGCTGTATATTTTTGTAATTAGGAGGTCAGCAATATATTCCTTTTAGTATTTGTATTGACGGATGTAATGGCTGATTTTTAGTTTTGCAATAATTCTTTACTTCTATGTAAATGACAGTACTCTCATGGAGAGAAATATTCAATCCAATCAATTTTACACTTCCGGCGCCGCTCCTAAGAAACCAGTGCCACGTGTATACCTGCTGCAGCTCCAGATGACGTTCGAGAGAAATTCCATTCTGGTAGATGGCCTAGAGTCCTATAGGGAGTGATTTTAGAATTACCTTGACAACCATTTGCTGTGGAGCTGCTATTGGTTTCATGGTAGGTGGCTGAGAAAAAAAGATAGATACGATGGGCCACGCCCGTATGAAAGGTTCTTTCTCCCATCACCACTACTTCGTTGACGGCTACTTTCTTCAGCTTGTGGCTGTTGGAGAAAGTATCATGGTCAGCATTACTGCTGCTGGTGTTTTTCATAGCTTTGAGTGTTATAAATAAGAAAAAGTATTAAATGGCAAGAGTATTCATTACATTTGACACAAATTGAGATGTCTAGTGTCTTCGTAATAGTAGCTATTTCGATGCAGTAGTTGTTGAGCTAAATTTTATTTGTTAAATGAAGTTAAAATATTTAAAAATTTGTAATTTCTTTATTACATGTCACTTTTGTGAAATATCATATATTTTTGAATAACTCTTGTTGTACACTTTTGTGTACAACAAGTTTGACACTCCCTTCACATGAGGAGAGTGGCCTACATCCGAATAAAATAATTTGCCCCCCCCCCCATTGTGAGAGGGGCAGTAGGCCCGTGTCATGCTTGATGTACATTTTGTTCTATATTTTTTTAATATAGGTTGTTTCATGTGCATTATATGTAGAAAATTATATAGCAAAGTTAAATAAGTTATGAATATTGTTTATTGCAAAGTTATATAATGAAACCCATTTCATTATTTATTGCATCTTTCCAAAATATGCAGTATCTAGAAGACGTTGCTTCATTGTAAGTTTTATGATCACTTTCAACTTAAAGAACAAAATGAATTGTTCTTACAACATCCTTCCTATCTCTCTCTACTAAAAAGAAAGAAATAAGTTGAAAATCTATTTCAGCCGATTCTTTTCTAGTTCTTTTACTTTTTTAAGGTTCACTGTCAACATCTCTTGTACATGTCTCTTTTTATGATTCTTTAGATGTCGGAATGTCTACATTAGTTTCATTTTGAAAATTTCTTGTTATCAAAACATTCTCGAAAAAATCTGCATCTCTTGATTCTATTATAACATTTGATTCTAAGTTTAATAACCTATATGCCTTGCTATTTAAAGCATATCCCACAAATGCACATCTGATACCTCTAGGACTTAATTTAGTTCTCTTAGTATCCGTGTTCTTGCAATAAACAAGATACCCCGTACATTGAAATAATTAATATTTGGTTTCCTTTCTTTCCATATTTCATATGGAGAAACCTCTTCTTTTTTCAAAGGAATTCTATTTATTATATGACAAGCACTAAGTAAACCTTCAACTCATAAGTTACATGGTAATTCAAAATTTAATAACATAGCATTTATTATTTCTAAGAATATCATATTCTTTATTTTTGCTAGACTATTTTGTTCCGATGTTCGTGGTGCAAAGTATTGATATACTATTTCATTTTGTTCACAAAACATATTGAATTCATTAGAAAAGTATTCTTCACTTCTATCACTTTTTAAAGTCTTTATTTTTCTTCATAATTGATTTTCAAATTCTACTTTATATACTTTAAATGCATTGAATGTTTCATCTTTATGTTTTATAAGCTAAATATAAATATATTTAGAACAATCATCAATGAATGTAATGAAATATGTATTACCTCATTTTGTTAGAATTCACATATATCGAAATGCATAAGTTCAAGTAATTGAGATTATCTTTCTACACTATGAAATGATTTTTTAATCATCTTTGATTTAATACATGTTTCACATTTTTCTAAATTATCAACTTCACATTGTATTAATCCACATTTAACCATTCTTTTCATAGTGCTAATTCCTGTATGTACTAATCTATCATGTTATAAATTAAATAAATCAGTTACATAAGCAAAAAAATTGTTTTTTATTAGAATCATCCTCAAAAGTACAAAATTTGACCATTTCTTTAGTAGAATAGTCATTTCCAACAAATTACCTATTATAGGTTAGTACAAGCTTTCCCGACTCAAATACAGATTTGATTCCCAAATTTTCCAAGAGAAACCCACTTTCTAAGTTCATGTTCATTTTTGGAACATGAAGTACATTGATCAAAGTAATCATCCTTCCCGAAGTGAAGATTATCTCCACATTCCTTTTGCCAAGCACTTTAGATCTTCCTTCATTTCCCATTTGGATCTCTACCATCATCAATTTCATAATAAGTTTTGAAAAGATATTTTTCATAACATACATGGATGGTTACCACCAACTCGGATCCTCGCTTTGGATTGCATCGATTTTGCTCACAACAGCGATAATCTCATCAACGGAATTCACTTATCTCTTATTCTTTTGTTGCTTTTTGTGCCTGTGAACTCTTGCATAGTGCCCCAATTTTCCACAAACATAACAGGGTTCTTCGAACTTGGTTTAGAACTTCCCTTGATCCTTTTTAGGACAAGGAGACTTTCCTTTCTTCTTGTACTTGTTGGGGTTATCCACATTATCCACGACATTGGCTTTTGAAGAGCCATCGTAAGAGCTTTCAATATTATCTCTTGTCGTTAATTCTTCCTCCATGCGATGATGTTTTTGAATGTGTTCCAAGAGAAGTCTTCAAAATTGTAAAGAATATTTTTTCCTATATCCTTTTCAAGTCCTCGAGAGTTTAGCAATAATTACTCCCACTTGAAAATATTCAAAAAGTTAGATTTTCACTGCTTTTAATTTGTTGACAATGATTTGTAATTTATGTACTTGAAGCAATAAAGGAATATTATCTAACATTTTGAAATCAAAGTATTTAGATATAAGAAATTTCTTGGTACCTTTCTCCTCAACATTATATTTTCTTTCAAGTATGTCCCATATTTCCTTTGCCGAAGTGGTGTTAGTGTAGAGATCATACAACCGATCCGAAAGAGCATTTATGATGTGACCATGACTTATCAATTCATCCTCTTGCCTCATCTTTCTCTCGATATGAACTTCTTTCGTATCTTCATCGATTGAATCGGCAGTTGGTTCCAAGTTTGGATCAACCACATAGTAGATCTTTAATGCCGTTACAAGGAATTTGAGTTTATCTTGCCATCTTGTGAAATTTGCTCCATCAAACCTATCCAAGCGCACCAAAACTTGATGGTAGTCAACGTAGTTTCCATTTTCATCGCAGTAAGTGTAAAATATCGTTTTTAGATTGTTCGAAATATCGAAGAGGAGAAGAAGGACATGGAAACAAGAAATGAAGAATAAAGCTCGAACACGTCTATGATACGTTACCCTAAAACCAATATTTGTCTCCTCCAGTATGCCTTTAGGATTTCCAACAAATAGTTTAAAGGATTGACAAGCCTTCAAAAAAGAAGCAAAAAAGCAAAAATGATTCTTTCTAGTTGAACTTGTTAAAAACTTGAAGAATGTTTGGATATGTATTAGAATGTGAAAAATCAATTGTAGAAATGAATGATGAAATCTTATGCTGTTTTCTTATGTTTGGATTTGGAAATTTACCACATATTTATAGATTTCTAATATTATACACGAAAAGACTCCAAACATTTGTGAAAAGTTGAGAACTTTCCACC
>CAIGRB010053066.1:19033-30552 GCA_903798255.1 Fraxinus quadrangulata | reverse complement strand
ATTAGAAATCTTGAAAGATTGTTTGAAAGACTAATACCCCCTATAATAGACTAGTAACAAAAATCCAAGTGCCATGAGTAGACGTTAAAAAGTCGAGGAATCATACTAAACTTTTCCTATTTTCTAGCTATTTTTCAATGGAAATAAATATTACAACGGAAAGGAAATTACAACTCAAACTAGTCTAATATTTACAATGTGCGGCCAAAGTTGGGAAAACTACAGCTGCGATGTGGTCAATGGGCTTAAGCAAAGCTGCGGTCCTTCAACTTGGAAACCTTGTGGTCAAGCCACTTGGCATAGGCTCGATTACTTATATCCAAATGTCAGCTAGCAAAGTAGCTACTGTACTAGCATAAGTCTCAGCACTCATGCACATTTTATTATATGTAGCCTTCTCATTTACAATATCATCCAGCTTCTTTTGAAGTGTGTCACATCTCTCCTCCAAGGATTGAACCTTCTTTCCAAACCATCAGCCCGCGTAACGTAAAGCTCTTACTCCGGTTGCTAGTCATTGTATAATATCGTAGCTCACATCATATGAGCGTCAATCATTTATTCCCTTTGTATGGAAATAAGTTCCTCAATCAATCTTTCCCAGGACTAGTAAAAATAGGTAATAGCCAACCTCGCAGTCCATAAAGGAAAAGGGAGGAATGTAGATAAAATCCCTAAATCTAACTCATCATGACGATAAAACTGAATAGAGACCCAAAACGAGGAAAAGAAAAAACTTTGGTATCTGATGCCCAGACCCACTTGATATTTTCCTTTTCCCTTTCGAAGGATCTCTAACACGGATTGGTGAGGAAGTAGGTGCAATTTCTAAAAGTAAAGACCTTTGAACTAAAGCATCAACAATAGGGGACTTCGATTCTCCCGACCTTTGCAAGGGGAAGGTTGTATAGTTCCATCCCTAACAATTGGAAGAGGGACATGACTAGTCCCTTCAGGCCTGTTGGAGCCTAAATCCTTTGCAAAGAAGTCTTTGACGCTCAGAAGGGTTTACATTAAAATCAATCCACACTATAAAGTGAGGAGAAATCAAGCATTATCCAAAAATGTACCTTAAGTCTAATGCAAACTAATAATCAAAATAAATCTACATGCAATACGGTATAGAAGGCATAATAAATAAAAGGATTAGAAAATTGGGTTGCCTCCCAACAAGTACTTTTTTTATAGTCTTTAACTCGACTTTGACAATTGAATCACGGGCACCTAAAGAAGGCTTTGGATGTCTTGCCCATTTTCCTTCGTTTGACTATAATCCACTTTTCATTTAGTCTCCAAACTTCTATCTTGCCATTTTCAATGTAATATGACTATTTTATTTCACCCGATTCAATTTCAACTATGTAGACTTCAACTCTTACATCGGGTTTAATCACAAAATCAATTTTTGGACAATCAATAAAGTCAAAAAAATGTGAATTGATTTCATTCTCATTGATTGCCACATCCTCATTTGGTTCTGTTGTGATCAACTTGTCATTCTCTTTAATCCCTTTTCCCATAGTCGATATATCTTCGGGTTGAATGATCGGTCCATAATCTAGATCCACGGACAATGAGAAGTCGGTCTCGTTGACTCCTTCGAGTGGATTGTACCCCCATTATTGAAATCCTTCCCAGTACATGCAATCTCCCATAAGCATATAATTTTCATCCAACTTGGGAAGTTCTTTAAAGTACTTTGCAAGTATCGTCTCGTTCAATAGGGGAGGACCATCTCCCACAAGTTTGATATCTTCATCCCAATCGTCAGGTACAAAATCTCCCATGAGCATGTACTTTTCATCAGATTTTTCAATTGCTTATTTTCTACACATCAAATATTTTCGAAATTTTAGAAGCTTCAACGTATGTAAACTAGTGTAAGAGAACAAACATTTTCCTGTACAATGCACTGCATAACAATTTTCACAACTTGGATATCCTCCAAGCATATTTTGATAATCCATGTAGAGACTTGTCATTGCCACATTTTGTTACTTTACCAATGTCAGAATCATGCATAAATGTCTGAAAAGTACAAAGAAAGATTACCAGAGCAAGATAGATTAAAACTATAGGGGTTAGTTAAACGATATAATAAGAAAAACAAAAACAAAAAAAAATCACAAAAAAAAATTGTTGAAACAAAAATTAAAAATAAATAAGCAATAAAAATTCAAATTAAAGTTAAAACTAATTAAAACTAATTAAATATAATGGTTCCCGGCAATGGTGCCAAAAATCTGATCGTTTGATTTCCCACGAGTGAACGGGATCGTGAACAAGTAATATAATATTGTGTAAAGTATCGAACCCATTAGGACTACGTATTTAATGGAGTTCAAATTAATAATAATCTTAATCGAATAACAAATAGATTTTGAGTTTTCTATACTAATATCTAAATTATCAACTAAACTAACGAAAGAAAGTAAATGTATTTTTTATATATGTGAGATGCATTGCTAAGATATCGAATCCCCCTTATTATTTCATATTTAGTACAACAATTAAAGTGACAATATGAAATCATTCATGTTGGCCAATATTCCTAATTTAAGTGAAAGCCTCTCTCGTTAGCGATCAAATCTATTCCCCTCATGTGACCATTTTATCTCTCGATGAAAGATGCAAACATGATAAATGCATTAATAAGTACTAGAACACATATTGAAACCATAATAAGCATAGGTGAATATCTATATCCTCTATCGAACCTTATAATGTTTATTATAATGTGCTTAAACCCTATTTCTCTCTCGATAACAATAAAATTTACTAACAATTCAATTGGTGATCAACCAATTGAAAAGAACGATAAAACGATAATAAACATCAAGAAATCAAATAGAATTAAAGTCAAAATAATTAATTAAAAACTAAAAATATCATAAGAAGGGTTCATCTCATCCTAACAATGTATAAATTTAGCGTAACATATTAAAATTACAAGAAATCATATTTAAATGAAAAGATATAACCCGAATTTTTGATAAATTGAAAAGATGAAGATGAATCTAGAATCTTGAATCTCTTCAATGGTTTCTTGACAAATCTCCACTTGCTCCTTCTCTTCTTTGCCCAAAAATCAGGTTTGAATCTTCACTTAATTGAATTCTTGCAAATCCCCTTCAATCATCCTCCTTTGATGATAATAATTGATAAATATTGGAGTATAATATGTACATGAGAGTTTTTCAATATATATTATGCTATTATATATTTATAGGAGTCGAAAATTGATTGAAAATCACGTCCAAATTGGTTTCCAAAAGAGTTCTAATCGAATAAGGAAAGTTGTCTTCGCGGGTGAATTTTATCTCTGCACAACATTCAGTATTTTGGTCATAACATTTTTTTCCGATATCCAATTGAAACAATTCAAAGTGATTTGGAAAGATAACTCAATGGAATACAAGTTTGGTAGAAATATAATTTTTCCAATTCGGACTTTTACCATGCCAAAAATCGGTCTCAATATTCGGCTAAAAATCTAGAATATAACTTGTGCGATTGGAAATTGATTTTGATCATATTCTATTCCCTTTTGAGTTCTAATTCCATCGAATTGTCTCCTAAAAATCTTCAAAGTATCTTCTTATGGTTCGAATAACCTAATGAATTTGCAATTTGGTCCTCAAACTTTGGATTCTGCATTTTTTCATCAATTTTGGCTTCTTTCTTTCTTTCAATTCTATGTTCAACCATTGAATTTTACCTATATAACATAAAATACAATAATTTAAGATATATTTTATCAAAAAAATTACCAAATATCGATTTTTTATGCCCCGAATAAGTGTATTTTTATACACTTATCAAATACCCCCACACTTAAACATTTGTTTATTCTCAAACAAAATTATAACCTAAATAACAACAAAGACACAAGCATGCAAAAATATTTGGTTAGATAATTTAGTTTTTTATCTTAATATTTGAAATTATAGTACTAAATCTACAAATTGTTTCAAAATCACAATACCAAACCAATATCTGCTCTTCTAATGCAAAATCTACGTGTGTGTGTGTGTGTGTGAAGAACTAAGTAAACAATCATGATTTTACAAGTTGCTTCAATTCCCGACCCGCATAAGCATAAGTCGAACACCCAAAAATTTTCAAAACAAAATAACAAGATGGTTCACCAGACCATACCTCTTCCGGTATCTTTTTATCAATAGCACCTAAGGGTGAGCGATTAATCAGAAAACAATTTGTAGTAGCAGCTTCAGCCCAAAAAAACTTAGGCAACCCAGAATTTGAAAGCATACAATAAACCTTTCTCATCAAGGTTCTGTTCATTTGTTCAGCTACACCATTCTGTTGAGAAGTTCTAGGCACTGTCAAGTGTTTCAAGACACCTTCAGCCCTGCAAAAGTTATTGAATTTATCTGAACAAAACTTCGATCTATTATCAGTACGTAGACATTTTACTTGCTTTTCGATCTTCTTTTCTACTAATGTTTTCCAATCCTTGAAGGTCCCAAACACATCACTCTTCTGCTTTAAGAAGAATACCCAAACTTTCTTAGAAAAGTTATCAATTACTCTCAACAAGTAATAATAGCCCCCTTTAGATGGTACCCTGGCTGGTCCCCAAAGATCTGAATGGATATATTCAAGTGTTTCCTTTGTATTGTATCTTCCTTTAGTAAATCTGACTCTCTTCTATTTCCTAAATACACAATGCACATAAAACTCTATTTTGCTGGGCTTCTGCCCATCAAGAAATCCCCTTGTACTCAGCTCCGCCATCCCATTATCACTCATATGCCCGAGTCGCATATGCTAAAGTTTTGTAACTTCATCATCTATCAAAAAAGAAGTAGAAACTATTGTATCCCCAACCACTATGAAACCGTGCAAGATGTACAGCTGTGTAAAGTTCTTATGCCCCTTCATGACAACAAGAGTACCCTGGCTCACTTTCAAAACCCCACCTTCACCAATATATATGCAACCTTTTGAGTCAAGTGCATTCAAAAATATGAGATTCCGCTTCAATTCTGGAACATATCTTACATCTGTAAGTGTCCTGACAGTCCCATCGAACATTTTGATTCTGACTATGCCAACTCCGACTATTTTATAAGGCGCGTTGTTTTTCATAATCACGGTACCTCTCGAAACTCTTCCATATGTAAAAAAATCAGTCCCTTTTAGGACACATATGAAAAGTACAAGCCGAGTCAATAACTCATTCCTTACAAGATTTAGAATCCCCGTCAGAAATCATAAGAAGCTCTCCACTACTTTGCTCATCTTCCACAACATCAGCTTCTATTTACATTGTTAGGTATTTAATGTAATTGGCTATTTTGCGAACAAAAAGGACCAGAGTTGATATGTTGTAAAAAGTCAAGGAATAGTGTGCAATTAGTATAAGTTGTGATATTTTAGGTTTAGGGTTCGAGAATGGAAAAGAAGGAAAAATGGCGTGAATTTTTGCTAGACCATCGCCAAGGCTTGGCTCGAGCATCAAAAATAGAAATTTCATCGTTTGACTGTTGTCTCTGTTAGCCCAAGAATAACTAATCAAGAGGGAGGTGAATTAGTTTACGAAACGTTTTCGAAGAATTAATCTAAATTTAAGCAAGTAAAAAATATATAGATTAATTCAAATAATAAGCACAAGTATAATTTTAGAATTAACTATTCAAGTTTGATAACTTAATTCAAGTATGGATATTACAAACATAAATAGAGTAAAGTGCAATAATGTAAAGATAACAAATCGATTTAATGGGGTTCGATACACAAAGTGTTCTACGTCCCCGTTACCAAGCTCTCCGTCACGAGCAAGGTCAATTTTACTATAATGGTAACTTACAACAAGGAGTACCGATCATTTACAATGTTGAGCTTTTCGGGACCTCAACACAACCCACACTATT
Source organism: Fraxinus quadrangulata (assembly GCA_903798255.1). NCBI lineage: Eukaryota > Viridiplantae > Streptophyta > Magnoliopsida > Lamiales > Oleaceae > Fraxinus > Fraxinus quadrangulata. Next base: position 24,655 of record CAIGRB010053066.1, on the reverse strand, counting down.
GAGCTTTACGGGACATTAATATGACCCACACGGTGACTTACAACAAGGCACACCAATCCTTATACAGTGTTGATCTTTAAAGGACTTCAACACGACCCACAATTCAAATGAATTTTACAATTGAAATCTTCTCTTTTTAATAAATTATATATTCAAAGTTAAGAACAAGAAGAGAAGAGACAAACACTTCAATAGATAGTAAATGATAAAGTTTAAGTGTTGATGTTGTAAACTTTGATAAATGATAGATGATGAAATTATTTGTATTGATGTATCAAAGTTTTCAACTAATGATCTCTCTTAACAAATAAAATAAGTTTAGTATGAAGAAAGATTTACGCTTCAATATAAGTGTTGACAAAGAAAACTTTTATCAAGAATTTGAAAATAGATGAGACTGAGAGGTTTCTTTGCAAAATAGAATTCTTGATGAAATAGATAAAACTAGTTTGGATCAATCAAAAAATTCTTTGTAAATGAGATAGAATATAAAATCAATTAAGCTTAAAGATTTTCAATAATTTGCTCTTAATTTTCTTCCAAAGTTGTCCAAATTGAATGCAAAGAGAGTTGGTATTTATAGATGAAAATCTACCGTACTGGATGCACCGTACCGGATGTCCGGTATTTACCGGACGGTCAATATAGCCATTATTTTTATCAGAAAATCAGATCATTTGAAATTTGACCATTGGAGCCAAATCAACTTTACCGGACGTTTGGTAAAATCGATTTTGGCCCGAAACGTTCTCGTTTAAATATTTCTCAAATGTAAGAGTTGAAGGGACGTATTGAAATGTTTTACCATTACTATGATTGCACAAAGTCTAAACTTTTTATCTTAAACATCTTGACGTCCATTGCTTGATAGTACTTCGACTTTTGTCTCGATTCTTGTTGAGGCATCTTTTTACGAGTTTTGCAATATCATTCTTCATAGCCTCGTTTGGTCAATTTTGTTTACATGTCGATTGTTGCATGCAAATTTCTTGGCCTTGAGCTTTGTGTCTTCAATTATATTGATTTGCAATAATCACTATAGACACTCAAAATCAATTTGTTAGAAATAAACGCAATATGTTTGTGATAATCAAAACGAGACATCAATACCTTCGCTTGAGCTATAACATGTCGCTCGACTGTCACTAGCCCTTCGCTCGAGCGACGGTATCATCCAAAAATATTTTATTTCGTTTTTTAAAGACTTTTTGTCCTACCCATTCATTCCCTAATCTACATGTAAATACTTGAACGCCACATAACGTTTTTTTCTAAGGTTGATTATTGAGAAAAAAACACTACTTTCATATTATTTTCATCCTCTGAAGTATTCAACGTTCATTGTTCAAATTGATCTGCTCTTGATGGTGAAAAAACATCAGTTTCACAATTCAAATACTAAATTGCTGCTTCCTTCATATCTATCAGAGTTTCTAAAAATCAAAGGAAGGTGACTGGAGTTCCAATCGTTGAAGAACAAGGCATTCCTCGTGAATCCACAAGAGAGACGATTTCACAAAGTTAGGAGTTCTTGTAGGAGAGTGCAATCCAAGAGAGCTTTGGAAATTACAGCTGTGAATTGGTGCAGGAGCACAGAATCCAGAAGAGCTGTAGGATTTACAGTTAGGAGATCAAATAGTATGTATCGTCGTCTAGTCTAGTAGATTGTAAGTTATATATCATTTATAGTGGATTGTTGATTGGCAAAGTGCATGAAATTTTCGCCTAGTTAGGTTTCTTCGTGATCAATTCTTGTATTCATTTATTGCTTATATAACTGCGGTATTTCAACATATGATTAATTGAATTGCATGTTTAATCATCTAGAGAACTAATTAATAGTGACTTGTTGCTAGTTAATTATTAAATAATTTTTAATTCCGCATAATCACCTATTCGCCCCATCTAGGTATTATTAGGGTCGATCTACGTATTTTCAATTAGTATCATAGCCTTAGTTCGATTCGTGACCCTTAATATTGTCTAGATGAGTCAATTATTGTCTATGTCTCCATTTTTCGATAGAAACAACAATGCTTATTGGAAAGCTCAAATTTCTGCCGTCCTTAAAGATTTGGATGAACATATTTGGATTAGCATTCAAATTGGGTGGACTCCACCTTCAACTACTGTTGCTTGTGTAGTTATGCCCACTGATATTTCATTATGGACTAGAACGAACTTAGATGAGTGTAACGGGAACAGTAAGGGCATTCATGCCCTGTTCATAGTTGTGTCTCCTGAAGAATTTAGGAGAGTGTTGATGTGTGAGATAGTTAAAGAAGTTTGGACATCTTAGAAACCACACACGAGGGAACTAAAACTATTAAAAATTCTAAATTGCAGATCTCAACATCTAAGTTTGAAGAAATTAGAATGAATGATGATGAATCGTTTAATAAATTTTATGCGAAGTTGAACGACATTGTGAACTTGAGTTTTGACTTAGGTGAAAGGATTCCACGGTCCAAGATCATTAGAAAAGTCCTTAGTTCCCTACCTGAAAGGTTTAGACCTAAAGTCACCGCTATTGAAGAAAGTAAGGACTTAGATGCGGTTAAGATAGAAGAACTCGTAAGATCCCTTAAAACCTATGAACTCACTTTTTCTCAACCTAAAAAGGTTAAATCTATAGCTATGAACACTGTTAGAGAATAAGAGAGTGAGTTTTCTAACGCTGAGACACTTAGGGATGACGAAATACCTTATTTCATTAAAAAAATTCAAAAGATAAGGAATAGAAGAAAGCCTCAAGAACGGAAAAATGAATTCCCTAGTAAATTCGTGAAAGATAATTGTGAAGACAGTGACTCTGAGACTGCTAAGAAGAAAACTCAATCTGTTAGATACCATAAGTGTCAGGGTTATGGTCACTATAGGAATGGATGTCCTAACTTGAAAAAGAGTTCTAATAAAGGTAGACGTATGGCTTTAACAATGACCTTTAGTGATGATGAATCATATTCGAGTGCTCAGAGTGATACCTCTGATGGTAAAGATGAACAAAATTTCATGGCCTTCACATCTATAGCTACTATAGAATTTGATAAGGCAATTGAGAAGATTGTAACTGATGAACAGAATGAAAAATCCTAGGAAGAATCTGAGGATGAACCTGATATGAACAAAATTTCATGGCCTTCACATCTATAGCTACTTTAGAATCTGATAAGGCAATTGAAAAGATTGTATCTGATGAACAGAATGAAAAAATCGAGGAAGAATCTGAGGATGAACCTGATATTCATGAATCGTATCGTGAACTATTTAAGGAGAGTCTTAAGATTAAAAAGATCAATAAAGATGTTCCAAAAAAGGTTAATAATCTTGAAAGAGAAAAAGAAAAACTCATAGGTGACCTTTAGAACTCTATCAAAAATCTGGTGGGTTGAAGCTTGTTAACGAGAACTTGGAAGCCAATGTTAAATCCTTAACAAGTGATCTTGAAAAATTCAATACTCAACTTCAATCCTTCATGAGTGGTTCGCAGAAACTTGATAATCTATTGGGGTTGAACAAGTCTACTGGAAATAGACATGGTTTAGGTCATATTCAAAATGGTAATACTATTGCTAGTACATCCAAGACCACGTTTGTCCCGACCACTAACAAAGCTCGAAAAATTGTTTATCCTAAACCAAATGGCAAAAATGACTTACGATTGAGGCCTACTAGACAACATAGGGTCAATCGTCCTACATATCGGCAACAACCTTCGAGCGGGTTTGAATCTACGTTTATTCCTACCTGTCACCATTGTGGCGCACTGGGACACACAAGACCTAAGTGTCGTAAACTCATGACTAGAAGTAAAAGTCAGTATATCTCGAGCACGGTTAACTTTCTCGCCAATCAGGTTAACCACTTAACTGAGATGTTGACTCAGTTAACTAGAATCACTTCTATTGCGAAGAAAGTTTGGGTTAAGAAGAGTGATTTTTCTAGGTTAGATGATCAGATGAACTGTTATGTTGCCCATGTTGCCTTAAGGCTCAAAATATTTCTACGTGGTATCTTGACAGTGCATGTTCTAGATATATGTGCGGTGATAAAGCCTTGTTCTCTTCTCTAGATGATTGGAATGGCAGTGTTGTTACTTTTGGAGATGGGGCTATTGCACCTATACTTGGTAAAGGTGTCGTTACTATATCTGGACTACCTGCTATCTCATATGTGCATTATGTGAAAAGGTTAAAGTCCAACTTGTTAAGTATTAGTCAAATATGTGATACTGATTTTGAGGTTAGTTTTGTTCAAAAAAGGTGTACCGTGTATGATTCTACTGGTAATGTTGTCCTTGAAGATGTAAGAACTTCAGATAATTATTATGGAGTTCTTCCTAATTCCAACTACGTGTGGAGTAGTTCCAAGATTGATGTAACTGAACTGTGGCACCAATAGTTTGTCTAAACTCGCCAAGAAGGAACTTGAAAAATGGCTTATCTAAACTTGAAAATATTGATACCACTGTATGTGGCCCATGTCAATAAGGTAAACAACTTAGAGTTCCTCATAAACAAACTTCTAAGATTTTGACAAGCAAGCTACTTGAATTACTCCATATGGACTTAATGGGACTATCTAGGACCAAAAGTCTTGGTAGTAAACGATATGTCTTCGTTGTGGTTGACGATTTTTCTCGATATACATGGATTGAGTTGTTGAGAGATAAAACTGAGGTGTTCGGTCTTATCATCTCATTGTGCAAGAAGCTTAGGAATGAGAAAAATTTTACCATATCACGAATTCATAGTGATCATGGAACAAAGTTTGAAAACTCTAAGCTTGAGAACTTCTACTTGGAGGAAGGAATCCAACATGAGTTCTCCTCGTCGATCACTCCACAATAGAATGGCGTAGTTGAGAGAAAAAATTGTGTGCTTCAAGAAATGGCAAAAGCCATGGTTCATGGTAAGGATCTTGCTATGCATTTCTGGGTGGAAAGCCATCAACACTGCATGTCACATCGTTAACAGGGTTTATCTTAGACTTAAAATTGATATGACATCATATGAGATCTGGAAAGGTAAATGGCCTACTGTCAGTACTTTCGTGTGTTTGGTAGCAAGTGCTATGTACTAAGAGATAGAGAAAATTTAGGCAAGTTTGATTCTAAAAGTGATGAGGGAGTCTTTCTAGGATATTCCAGAAATAGTCGAGCCTATCGTGTATACAATTTTCGTACATGGGTTGTGATGGAGTCCATCAATGTAGTGGTGGATGATGCTTGTAGTGAGGGGAAGATTGGAGGTGATGGGGTAGAGCTGGAATACTTGAGTATTGATCCTATCATGGTTACTGAACCTAAAGAAACTCCCGTTCCTGATCCCCAACGTACTTCTAATGGTTTAGATACTCCTAATAAGAAATCCACACCTGATGATAAAACTGAACCTCCTAAAGAACCCTTGTCCCGTGTTAAGACGAATCACCCTAAAGTGAATATTATAGGGAATTTGGATGAAGGAATGAGACTTCGTAAGAGGGTGTTGAACAATCTGACATATGCTAGTTATGTGTCTAAGATTGAGCCTAGGGATGAATGTTGGGTTAACGCGATGCATGAAGAGCTAAATTAGTTTGTGAGAAACAAAGTTTGGGATTTAGTTCCTAGGACTGATG
>CAIGRB010053064.1:0-15735 GCA_903798255.1 Fraxinus quadrangulata | reverse complement strand
GTGCCCCTGTTTGACACCCATTTTGGGTAAAAAAAAAATTTTTTGGAATAGTGATTGATGGAAGATTGTGTGGTTAAAAAGTAAGGAGAATTTTTGGGTTTATGTGTAATATTATTTTATTGATAGAATGTATGGTTGAAATGAAGAAAGAGAAAAAAAATGAGAAATAGAATGAGAAAAAATGGGTGTCAAACGGGGGCTTAATTTCAACACATTTAATATATTATTTCTCTCCAATGAATTCATCTTTAAATTTTGTCATTTTTCTCCACTTTTGCATTCTTTTCTCCAATTCTTCATTAAACATAAAATTTCACCTACAAAATGCAATATAATATAAATTAAGTAGAATTTAATTAAAAAAGATAATAAAACATCATGATTTAATGCAACGTATAAGTGTATAAAAATACACTTATCACACACCTTCAAACTTTTCAGGTTTCTCCCAATGTGGGATCGCTGTATTTTGTAATGGTATTGCCGTGGACGGAACCACATTGTTCGTACCATGTTGACTCGAGGTAGCCTCTACGGTACTCATTTTTGTTACTTAAACTGAAGATTAACGTAGCAACAATAAAAGGGAAAATAATAGTACACGAAGACTATTCCAGAAATGAAAAATTCGGGTTTGAAGACAACAAACAACCACTGACTTGATATTTTCTTAAGATTGTTGTTTCGGGTATATATGATAGCGAGAAACTATTGTTTATATAATTAAAGAAAAAAAGTTTAATCCGTGGGAGTGTGACTAAACTATAGTATGAAACACTAAAAAATGCAGCCAAGTAAGAAGAAGAAGAAAATGATAATCCGAGACAAGTGTCTTTAAGACAATATTATCCCGTTATGGTGCTCACGGTTGTTAGCATTTGTCTCCCAAGATACAATGTATTTAATTCTTGTGGTAACAACACTTCAAACCACAAGACAACTACGAACGTGACGGAATTCCCTCTCTATAAGGAAAACAGTTTTGGAATGAATTTGGGAGAGTTTTTGCAAGATATTTTATGAATGCACATGTGAAATGAGATGCAAAAGGGACGTCCCAATGATCCTATATATAGAGGATGAGGGGTTGTGAATAAAATATTGCGCTTCAAGCTTAACAACACTTGCCAAAGGTCGCACCATTCACCGTCGCTAACTTGTCGCCATCGGCTCGCTCGAGCGATAAAATAGAGACTTTTTCACTTGCTTGTCGTTGGCTTGACGTTCGGGCGACAGTCCAGCCATAAGCTAGCAACAGTTTTAGTCAATTTTTCAAATAGATTCTTCTAATTTCTTCCCAACTTTGGACCTCAATTTCTCATTCATTTAGAACTGGATTTGAGATTTTAAATATACCATGACAATCTACTCGACGAGTATAACAAGTAGGTCTATTTATTTTTGTAATTTGACTATCGGATCAAACTCGAATATTTTTTGTAATATAACAAGAGAGATGCTATACAAACAAGGCGAATGACATGGATTTTAACACACATACACTTGGCAGTTTTTGATTAACTGTTAAAAGAAATTAAAACAAAAAACTACCAATCAAAAATTGTCAAATCAATACCGGAAATTCAGTATATCATTGAGCCCGTTTGTCCAACTTTTTCTATTTAGAAAAGAGAAAAATAGGAAAATACGAATAACAATTCAATGAATAACATATAGTAACTTATGTGTAAGATGAATATGCACAAGTGTGAGCCCTTACGACATTTAATTTCTACCATGAACGTTCAATAGTAAATCAAGATAATCAAACCCATAAGTACCATGTACAATACAAATGAATGGCTAAGACAAGAAGGTGTAGATTATCAACTCAATTGACCATTGTTAATGTTTCAAAACATTACAAGCTATTGTGTTATTCTATAGCTCGCCTTAGGATTACAAAGTTGTCTGTGACACAATACAAGACAACACATCGGATTCAGAATAAGAGGTGAGAATGAGCAAAACAAAACTGCAACATAAATCGCAAACAATCCTTTATTCTTAATTATTGATACATTTGTTAGCATTTTTTGTAATTATAAAAAATAAAACGAAACTTGTTCTCTAGCCATAACAATCAAGTTTGAAATGACTTCTGCGTAATATAATCTAGAATTTGAGAGGCTTTGGAAATTAAAGACATTAATCCGTGCATTGAAGAAAAATCACAATCTCTCTTATATAGAAACTCTATATCTCTTTTGTTAAGGGATATATCCCACATCGAATAAAGATGAAACATATGCCAATTTATAAGGATTTGAGTTACTTCTCGTATTAAGGTTGGCATTTTAAGATGGAACCCCAAGTTCTTAGTATCAAAGATCATTAAACTCTAATGGGTAATTCGATTAGATTAATACTAAAAAATGAACATACAAATTTCAAAATTAGTTTGTTCAAACGAGCCACCATCTTGTGGGAGACATTTTAAGTGATAAATTCCACATTGAATAAATATGAAAACATAAATATATTTATAAGAGTTTGTGCTACTCTTCTTAATAAAGTTGACCTTCTAAGATGGAACTCCAAATTTTTACATCTTTATTTCTTATTTACGTGTGTTATTCCCATTAAAAAAGAAGTATAATATAGGAGTTCGTTGGGTATTGCCGACCATGTAATGGCAATATCTCACAACTGTCTTTTAGTGACTAAATGGTCACTTACCTTAATAGACCATTTAACATATGACGTGTTTTAATAAAAGTAATTTTTAGATAGGCTCAAAATTTGTAATTTGACTATGCGTCGTCGTTTCAAAATTGTCACATCAATCACTTTCTGCTGTGTAATCTGTACAACTTGGTCGAGGCAAGACTTGTAACAAATAGCAATCACCTTAAATATATACTGCAACAAAAAGATGATACATAGCATAGCATATCGCTTAAGAAAAAGTATCTGGAAGAAGCGACAGGAAGTGGAGTGATGACCTTGCAACACCTTTTGCTTGCCTAGTTGTCACGTAGACAGAATTGTTTCGTGAAGTGCTGTGGTGCTTCAAGATCTAAAACAAAGGAATTGTTGTTGTGCAAATGAAATAAGTTGTACAAGATTATTGAATCGTTAAGATGTAACTATTTCTTTTCACAAATCACGTTACTAAATCAAAGTTGATTCTGTATTGAATTAAATTTATAATTTTCACTGTTCATGTCTATTTAATTCCCAATAATTTTTAAGATCCCTTCTCGAAGCAATTTTGTATTTAGTAAATATGCTATTAAATACACTAGATTTATCAAACTCAGCTACATATCTAGCAATGGTCTGTGTTACGCCTTGCCATCGAGGCTCGTATTGGAGGCCATATTGTAGTCCACGTGGAGACATTGAGTCAGATATGCGCTGTAGTCCACGTGGAGACATTGAGTCAAATATGACAAAGTCAACAAAAACCTAAGTGACCAATATAAAAAAAAAGTCAAAGAAAGAGCTGATGCTCTTTACTCCAAAACTCCCTTCGGTCGAAGCCATCTCTATGGCTGAAGTCCTTACTACATTCGAATTTCCTTTGGTCGAAGCCCTTGCTGTCTTTTAAAGGATGTGCATGAAATCTTTTTGAATGATTGATGTAACGTTAATGATGATGAATGCCAGGATTTTCAGACAGGGAATAGGGTGGCTGACCCATTTTCAATGTATTAAATGCCATAGCACGCCGAGTGATCTGAATCTTCGACCTAAGAGATGATGTCACATGGTTCTTATCCAACGGTTACGACGTCGGCCACGAGTCTATAGGTAAGCAACTCTTGTAACATTTGAACCTAATGCAATTCTATACACACTAAAACACATTCAGTTTCCTCTAGTTTTTATCCCATGTTATTTGCTTGAAGTTTAGTCTCTTATTAATTTGTTCGAATTGTTTGTGATTGTTTGTTTCTATACAATCATCTTTAATCACATTGTCGATACTTGAATATTTTTGTTTTGTGTTGTAGAGCATCTTCCACGTCCATAAACACCACCTTTCTCCATCCGGTTCTTCGGCCAAAACGTGCTGAAATTTGCTTGTGTTGACTTGAGTGCGCTCGAGTTCTGTTGTTCACGAAACCATTGCAAAAAAGGGGGTCCGCGGATTGGCTCCGTCTGTGGGAATATCGCACATTCAAACCAAGAAAGACTCGTGGAAAAAGCTAGTAAGAAGACACACTTTTGGGAAGTTTCTTGCCTTTGAAGAAAATGAGTTGTTCTTGAATAAAGAACCACCAAATATCCCTAGAAGGATCGCTTGTTGGATTCTAGTGTATTCCTTGAAAAAAGGAATATCATTCATAGTAAAAAAAAGAAAAAGCCAAGTTGCAATTAAAGAAAATGTTGCTATGAGTTCTAACAATGAAAAGTCAACACCTCGGAGAGTTAGGGAATATCTTGAAGAAGAGGAACCTTTACATGCTGCTCTAGCGACCCGCCATCGATTCTATCAACAACATCGACGAGATGGATCAAGAGGTAGGTTTAGAATAGTTGCCGGCTTACTAGGGAAGTGGTCACAATGACAACAAACATGAGGGATATTACCCAGCAGAATATTGCCATACAAGAGCTGCTTAGTAGTATCCAACATCAGGTAGGGTATCCAATCCCCCAAAGTGATTATCACCCAAAACTATTGCATTTTATAAGCGGAGGTCATCAATCATAGCCATTAGATGTGGATCCGGACCATCCAACCGTTCATTCAAGATTCAATCTGAGCCATCTATCACGTTTGCTGCTTCGTCATCTATGGTCCAAATTAGAGCGTTTGACTCACGCGCACAACTGCGTCCGTCACTCATAAAATGCGCCTACAACAGTTATCGTTGCTCATTAAATATGGCGACGATTTCATGTATGGAAAATTGAACTATTTCAACTGTCTTTTATTGAAAACGTATAAGACAGCAAATCATTTGAGTACAATAATTAAGGACGCCTCGTGTTCCTAACCGTTTAAAAAAAATGCCTCTTTAGAATTAATGCACTATAGTTTCAGCAAATAGACAAGGTGCGCTACCTCAACCTCCAGATGGATAGCTTCGGTAAGGCTTCATATATACAAAACCAATAGCATCAGATAAAAGGACATCAGCTAGTGCTCCCCAACCTTTTCCAAAGAATCAAACACTTCAAAGTATACAGTTTCGGATAATACTTTCGATAAGTACCTCGAGCTACTCATAATAAGCTCTACTTTCAAAATCTAATTATAATATAAATATTTATATTTAGACTTGGGGCGACTTTTTGTGGTTGAAAATAACAACTTCAACAAAAAAAATTTATGCGTGACTAAAGTCCATGCATTCATAAATAATCGCACATAGACTTGGGGGACTATTACTACGTCTCGCCACTGAGGTTCATAGTAAAGGCCATGCTATAGTCTACATGGAGACATTAAGTCAGATCTGACAAAATCAACAAAGACCCAAATGGTCAAGATAAAGAAGTCAAAGAAGGAGCCAATGCTCATTGCTCTGAACCTCCCTTTGGCCGAAGTCCTTAATCCATCTGAAACTCCTTTGGTCGAAGCCCTTACTATATTTTAGAGGATCTGCAGGCAATATTTTTGAATAATTGATGTAATGTTAATGACTATGAATGTCAGGATTTTCAGTAGTGTGCTGTCGCAGGTGATCAAAAACAAAACTTATATTCCTAAAAAATATATGTAGGGGTGCGAATAAGGACAGTTTTCACGAATAGTGACTAGCCTAATTTTATACTACGGGAACAAGGATGGGGGATTTGTGTGAAACGAAACACTTTAAAAAAGCTAAGAGACATTCAAATTAAATGATTGGAAACAATCAAAAGAAAAAACATTGGTCTAAGTTAAAATCCACCATCGGAAATATACAACTGATCATTAATACAAGTATATATCAATTCACATTTTGAATATTCGCCATTGGAACTATTTTCCTTATCTCTCCTTAGTCTTAATTAATTAGAAAATAAGTGATCTAAATAACCCTAACTACTAAACAACCCAAGACAAGCGTTAAAGATTTAATCTAATATCAACCTTAAGAATTAGTGAGATCGATGAAGCTAAACAATACAAAAACAAGCGGTTACGTTTAATTTAGTCGAGCGTTCTTCCCGAGTTCTAATAATTTTTGACGCATCGAATCATTAAGTCTTAGTTTTTTTTTTTTTTTTTTACAAATTATAGGGATCAAACAATTACGAATTTGATTATATTGCACAATTAATAAACTAGTAGGCCTTCGAGTAATTAAACGAGACAATCATGAAAATAGGCATAGAAGAACATCTGATCCTCAAAGCATAAATTAAAAAATAACAACAAATTAGATCTCAAAATTTTATTGATTCTGAAACTTCCATTTCCTTCGACCAAGTATAACAATTTAGCAGCACAGGGCCATGGATGAAAATCGAAGGANGGGGGATGAGAGGAGTCTCTGAAGTCTGATTACACGTTAATTATTAGCCTTAGAAGCCTACCAAATCTCCTCAAAATATTCTAAATATTATCCTAATATAACAATATCTAAATCTGACTGGTTAAGGAAAATATTAAAAACATAAAATAAAGTCCTAATATTATTAGGAAAGTGGTGTCTTCTGTTGGAATTTTCATGCACCAGATCTCTAAGCTTCCAAAAATAAACAGCGTCAAATCTGTGCATTAGAATTGCGGGCTAAGAAACGTTCCAGTACAAGTATGCCAACTTCAAGCCCGATTTCAACCTTGATGCAGCCCGTATCTCTCAAAACTCAAAGCTTGAAAGTTGTAGAAATATTTCTTGGCGTTCTATAGCATCTTGAATCATTTCAATCGGAGCTCATATGATAGATTTATGCCCAGATTACGAAGCGATGTTGAAACTGTCCAGAATTGCCCAATTTACTTCGTTTTGCACTTGACGCCTCCATTTGCATCCTAAATCAAAATATAAGAATAATGAGTAAATTTAAGCACTAAATAATTATAAAGGCCTAAGCATTAAGGGAGAAAAATATGACATTTTACATTCTCGTCAAATTCCCCACACTTAGCTTTTGCTCGTCATCATACAAAACTTAAATTCACTTTCCAAACAAAAAAAGTCGCAACGCCATCAACATAGAACAACCAAACTCTTCAAAACTCATAACATATCATGAACAAACATCCTTAAACTTATAATTACTTAGTAAGCATTTTCATTCGAAGATGGAGTAAACTAAATACGTAGATCCTCACGGAAATAAGCACTAGACTCTCCTGTGTTTGAAGGGTATGTGTTTCACTCAAATTCATTCAAATGGAAATACTCTACCATATGCTTGCATATCTTCTCATTCTTCACCAATCAGATCACATGCATAACACAAATCACAAGAACTTTTCAAAGGTTGTAACGGGATTTAGGATCGAGGTGGGAAATATTTAGGAATGTAACTCAAAATTCATCGAAACTATTAGAGCAAAAATGAATCAACTTAAACTCAAATGTACAAGATATGTAAAACCTATCACTCTACTCAGCAGCTTCTTTAATTTGTATCTATCTCGTATAAACATGCCATTTTCTTGAAATTTTAGGAGGAATTATAAACATTGACAGTTTGTAACATTAAAAGTCATTTCCTCTACCACTTCTTTTCTTTTTTTTCCTCCTCTTTTTTTTCAATAACAGTGGAATTCATGAATTGAGAATGAAAACATATTCCATTTCACCAGTCATGGCCCTACCACAAATCCCGACACCCCCATACTTATTTCTTGCACACCTATACATATCATAATGATGAACAATGCTCCACTAACTCTACGGCTTTGGTAAAGACGTTGTTTTTTTGGGTTTAAGGCTTGTAACATGAGTTTACGAAAAAGAAAAGCCAATAAAGCTCAAAGGGGTTTAACAAAAGAAAAAAATTAATTATAAGGTATGTTATTTGGCTTATGTAGTTTATAACAAAGAGGGTCTTAATCATGTTCATGTATGCATGTGTTAATATGACCTTGAAGAGAATTAAGGCAAATTCTAGAGAAACAAATCTATTGAAGAATATCTCTCATGAAATAAAATAGTGAGACTGATATGGATGTGTCAATCGAAAGACTCAAAATCTCACCGACTTTTGTCTACCAAATTTAATTACTACCATCCTCAAGAAAAATAACTAGACTAATTAATTCTAAAATGAAAGATTACTAATTCAATTATGTTATAAATTTTTCAAGAGCTTAATTGAATCTTTCTCATAACATATACAACCAAAAATCGTTGAAAACCAAAAAATCGTTGAAATTTTTATTTTCTCGAGTTTTTTTTCGAAATACAGAAATTTAATTAATTTTTAATTTTTTTTCCAGAATTTAAACATCTAAATCCCCTCCTACACACTTAAAACTTATATTATCCCTAATGTAAGATGAAATGTAAAGAAAAGGCAAAAATAACCAAAATACAAATGCGAAAATAAAAAGAAAAAAAAACGAACTCCCATTGGATTGTCTCCCAAGCAGCACATTTGTTTATTATTATTGGCTCGACTCAATGCTTCCTTCTTCAACCAATATAAATTGGATCATTAAGGTCCAATGTTGTCACATTCTCTACTTGAAGACCATTGTAGAAAGATTTAAGTCTATGGTCATTAACCTTAAACACTTTCGAAGTTGTTAAACTTTGAATTTCAACTGTACCATTAGGAAAAATATTAGTAACAACAAATGGTCCAATCTAACTTTAAACTCCTTTCTAGATATTATCTTGTCATGAAAACCCTTTGTTTTTTCTTTGTAAATCCTTGCACTCTCATAGGAATCATTGGAAATTTCCTCTAATTCTTGTAGTTGTAACATCCTATGTTCTCCACTTTCATCCATCTTCATGTTGAAACTCTTAATAGCCTAATAAGCCTTGTGTTCTAACTCAACTGGAAGGTGGAATGGTTTCTGAAAAACGCGTAGTTCGACCATAGCAACACTTAGAGGGGGTGAATAGGTGTATAAAGCGGAATTTAAAATTACTAACGAATTAAATAGTAACAAATCATTTTTAATTCTTAACTAGATGATTAAACATTCAAGTCAATATGTCATAAGTTGAATTACCGCAGTTGTATAATAAACAACAAATAATAAAGCAGTAAATCAAACACCAGAATGATCACGGAGAAAATCAACTGGGAAAAACTTCGAGCACTTTGCCTATCAATTCACTATAAATGAATATAACAACTTACAGCCTACCAGACTAGATAACTAGTACTATCTGATCACCCGACTGCACTCTTTACAGCTCTCCATAGATCCCGTGCTTCCCTACACTAATCCTTAGCTATTGTTGTCAAAACTCTCCGTGGAATCTACTACCCTGAGCACTCTAAGCCTTGTGGATTGGGTTATCTCCCGTTGATCACGAAGAACGACCCGTTCTTCACTGATAGAACTTCTGTCAACTTTCTTCGATTTTCAGAACTCTGACCAGATGTAAAGAAAGTAGTGATTTGATATTTAAATTATTGAACTGATATTTTTCTCTCAAAAGATCTCACACAAGATGAAGGTTCAGACCTTAAATGTGGAGGATTCACTCTCTTTACTTTTTCTCTCAATATTCAACCTTAGAAAAAACATGCAGGTGAGTTCTGATATTTATAGGTAGGTCAAGAAACGAATGGAGAAAAAAATCTTGAAATCGCGAAATAGAAATTTTTCAGACGGCACTGTCGCTCGATCGAAGGTCCAGCGACAGTCGAGCGATAGCCTGTCGTTCGAGCGAAGGAGGGGCGATGATCTAGCGACGTTGTTTTTCCTTTTGTAGCTTGAGCCAACCCTTGGCGATAGTCCAACGAAAATTCGCGCCGTTTTCATCCTTCTTCCAAACTCGAAATCCTAGACCTACTAACTAACTTTTGAACAAATTGCACATTAATCCTTAAACTTTTACATCATATCAAATTAAGTCCTTTTTCCAAAGAATTTGTCAATTACAAAATCAACTAAAACCTAACAAACTCCTCATTTGGCATTCTGTGACAAAACTATAATCTATGTCAATGCAGTAATCAAATAAAAGTTACAAATTCAAAATAATGACACAACCTACAACTAACCACTGTCTTGAACAAACTCTGCAGAACCTGTTTCCTGAAATAGACAACTCAAATATCAGTGTAAAATGTGTGGAAAATAGGATCAATGATAATCATAATAGAAACACTTCAATTGTAAGTGTCATTTAAGCAATTGTAACTTACAAAGTATATTTTTCAATTTTATATCACAAGCTAAACTAAGACATACTACAATGCAACCCAACATATTAAAACGAAACATTGAGACTATCAAAACATCAAAAAACTTAATTTAGCAAAACTGAAGGTAAATATGCAAATATTCTCCCTTACTGCAAACTTTCAAAGATTTTAAAAGTAGTGGGTGAATGTATCTATGTCTCACCACAACGACCTCTCCTGACATAAAATACAAAACTCAATTTCATTTAATCATTTAATGCTCTCTCTGTGTATATTCTCTCTCTTCCCTTTTTGTCACAAATGATTAAGGGAAAATTTTCAAATTCAATCTTAAATATGAATATATGATAGTCCAAAAAGCAATTGATAACATACACAAGTATAATTAACAAGTAGTAATCCTCCCCTACTTACTCAATTTAAGTCAGAATGGAGTAAATTGTATAAGTGACTCATGTGTGTCAAGTGTTACTAATCCTCTGTGAGTAGGACTTCAAACCTTAATTTTGTGAGAAATGTCATGCTAAACATCATTGCCAATTAGTATATTCCTCTACTTATGAAAGTCAAACCATTTACAGCGCATTAGGATCTTGAAATAAAAAGCACATTTTGTATTGATATTTTCTTTTCTCCCCTTGACTTTGAGCATATTTTATTTTCACATGTTTCAATATTTTAAACTCATAATTATTTTTCACATATTAAGTGCAGTCTCTTCTTCATTAAGCAACTAAAATGACCCATGTAGCAAGCTTTAGGCCGATTAACCCCAAGTCAGTTGACCATAGATACCAGGTTATGAGAAACCTCGCAGGCTTAATTGCTCAAGTCAAATAGGCTCCAAAAAAAAAATAAGATATTGAGTTTCTTATAGGAGGGGATAAATTAGAGATTAAGTCTAATAAATAAGGTCAATTCATGTTTAAAGTCACCTTACTAACATGTGACTGACATCCCAAATTTCACACATGCAGTAGACTCCCACTAACAAAATCATACTGTGTACAATGCAGATGGTACATGAAGACACATATACTAAATACTCCATATCAACCCAAGAAAGTAATGGAAACTATACTACAACTCATCAATTATGTTCATACATGATCACAATATGCAAGTTTACGAATATTATATATCACGTTGTATAAATTTTCATCTCATTTTTTTGTTTCAATTTTTCCATTTTTTTTTCTTTTTAAATATGAATGCACCATGTATAAAAAGTGTCAAACACACAAATAAACATAAAATAAACAAATAAAAAAATATGCATGAATTTTGTACTTAGAAAACAAACAAACAGATTTGATGCATACATAAATCAATGTCACACAATGAGAAAGTATGACCATGCATCTAAAACACCTAATCAGTTAGATATGTATATGTTCTTACATTTGAGAGCACCGTGATCTATATCATAGTTTTTAAGATCGCCATTTTTCACCCAGGGTTGCCTAGTACTAGAACGATTCACAGACAATAGGGTCACCAACTCGGTCAAACGACTCACTTGATTAGTAAGGAATCCAATCTAACCAACAAACTCCTGATTTCTATTCCTATGAAAGCTCTTGACTCTTTGTCTATTCAGGAATTAATGACATTTAGGTCGTATGTGTCATAACTCACTGCGGTGAAAACAGGTTGGGATAAACCTAGGACCAATGTTATGTGGACGCTGACATCTATTCCTAGGACACTGTCTAGTAGGCCTCTGTCTTATATATCCCTTATTCTTAAGGTCGGGGTTAGGCACATACTTAGGCTGGTCAGTAGCAAGGATAAACGTGGTCTTAGAAGTACTAGCACTGCTTTCCTTAAAATCTAGACCTCCCTTATTTCCAGCTGGCTTGCCCATTCCTAAAATGTTATCTAACTTTTCAGAACCACTAGAGAAGGCAAGTAGTTGAGACTTAAAATATTCTAGATCGTTTAGAAGATTCTAAACCTAGATTTTTAAGGTCACTTTCTCAGTGGTCAACACGTTCAGATTTTTGGTAGAGTCTTGATTGTCACCTATAAGTTTCTCTCTCTCTTTTTCAAGCTCATTTAACTTTTTCAGCACAGCTATATTGACTTTTTTTTATTTTAAGACTCTCCTCAAACAATTCACTATAAGATTCGCGAATATCAGTCTCATCATCAGACTCTTCTTCAGGCTTTTCACTCTCATCCTCCTTTTCAACCTTCTCAATCTCACGATCAGATTCGATTGTAGCAATCGAGGTGAAGGCCATGAATTTTTGTTCATCCTCACAACCANATCAGACTCTTCTTCAGACTTTTCACTCTCATCCTCCTTTTCAACCTTCTCAATCTCACGATCAGATTGATTGTAGGAATCGAGGTGAAGGCCATGAATTTTTGTTCATCCTCACCACCAGACGTCTCATTCTAAGAGCTGAAATCTGACTCCTCATCACTCATGGTCACGGCTAAAACCTTACGACGTTATTTGTTTGAACTCTTTTTCAGATTAGAACATCAATTCATATGGTGACCATAATCCCTACACTCATGGCATCTAATAGACAAAGTTTTCTTAACGAGAGTCCTATAGTTATTTTTCTCACGTCTATCTTTCGAGAATTTATTAGGGACTTTATTTTTCCATTCTTGAGACTTTCTCCTATTCCTCATCACCTTCTAAAATTTTTTAACGAAATAATCTATTTCTTCGTCCCTTAGAGTCTCAATATCAGTGAACTCCCTCTCCTCTTCTCTAATGGTGTTCATGGTGATGAATTTAACCTTTTCAGGTTGAGAAACGGTGAGTTCATAGGTTTGAAGGAATCATACGAGTTCTTCAATTTTAACAGCGTCTAAGTCCTTACTTTCTTCTATCACAGTAACCTTAGGTCTAAACCTCTTCGGTAGGGATCTAAAAACTTTTCTAACAATTTTGGACTCGGGGATCCTTTCAACTAGGTTAAAACTCGAGTTAACTATGTCATTCAACTTCATATAAAATTCATCGAACGATTCATCGTCCTTCATTCTAATTTCTTCAAACCTAGAAGTCAACATCTATAATTTAAAATTTTTAACCGTTTTAGTTCCCTCGTGTGTGGTTTCTAAGATATTCCAAACCTTTTTTACAGTTTCACATATCGAGATTCTCCTAAATTCTTCAGCAGACACAGCCATGAACAGGGCATGAAGGCCCTTACTATTCCAATTACACTCATCCAAATTAGTTTTGATCCACAGTGAGATATCAGTAAGTGTAACTACACCAACAACAGTTGTTCTAGGTGGAGTCCACCCATTTTGAACGCTAATCAAAATACGTTCATCCAACGCTTTAAGAAAAGCTCTCCTTAGAACTTTTCAATAAGCAAAAGTGCTTTCGTCGAAGAATGAAGGCACGAACAATGACTAACTCATCTAGAATTATAAAATAAGAGCCAGAAATCGATTTAAAGCTCTGATACCAATTGAAAAATGCATAGTTCGACCCTAACAACACCTAGAAGGGGTGAATAGGTTTATAAAGCGGAATTTAAATTCACTAATGAATTAAACAGCAACAAGTCACTTTTAATTCTTAACTAGATGGTTAAACATTCAAATCAATATGTCCTAAATTGAATTATCGCAAATGTATAATAAACAACAAATAATAAAGTAGTAAATCAAATACCGAATGATTACGGAGAAACCCAACGGGGAAAAATTTCGGACACTTTGCCAGTCAATCCACCATAAACGAATATAACAACTTACAGTATATCAAACTAGACAACTCGTACTATCTGATCACCCGACTGCACTCCTTACAGCTCTCCGCGGATCCCGTGGTCCCCTGCACCAATCCTTAGCTGTTGTTGCCAAAGCTCTCCATGGAATCTACAACCAATCCTGCTGCACTCCAAGTTGATCACCCGACTACACTCCTTACAACTCTCCGTGGATCCCGTGCTCTCCTGCACCAATCCTTAACTGATGTTGCCAAAGCTCTCCGCGGAATCTGCTACCCTGCAGCACTCTAAATCTTGTGGATTCATTTATCTCACGTAGATCACCAAGAATGACCCGTTCTTCACAGACAGGAACTTCTATCAACTTCCTTCAATTTTTAAAACTCTGACCAGATGTAGATGAAGTAGTGATTTGGTATTTGGATTATTGAACTGATATTTTTCTCTCAAAAGATCTCACATAAGATAAATGTTGAAAGTAGTAATGTGGAGAATTCACTCTCTACACTTTTTCTCTCAATATTCAACCTTAGAAAAAATGTGCAGGTGAGTTTTGATATTTATAGGTAGGTCAAGAAACGAATGGACTGAGTAAAAAGCCTTGAAATCGCGAAATAAAATTTTTTCGGACAGCGCTGTCACTTGAGCGAGGGCTCAGCGATAGTCGAGCGACAGCTTGTTGCTCGAGCGAATGAGGGGTGACGGTGTAGCGTGGATATTTCTACTTTTGTAGCTCGAGCCAACCATTGGCGACAGTTCAGCAAAAATTCGCGTCATTTTCCTCCTTATTCCAAACTCGAAACCCTAGACCTACTAATTAACTTTTGAACAAATTACACATTACTCATTGAACTTTTACATCATATCAAATTAAGTCTTTTTGTTCATAGAATTTGCCAATTACAACATCAACTAAAACCTAACAATTTCCCAAACACCAATTGATAAGGTGACATACCAATGGGCGTCTTATATACAGGCCTATATGCCCACAAGGCATAATCTAAGCACAAACTCCAATCTTTTTTGTTTGGATTGACCGTCTTTTCAATAATGGACATGATCTCTCGGTTTGACACTTCTACTTGCCCACTAGTTTGCAGATGATAGGCAGTCGACACCCATTGTCATGTACCAAATGCATAGCAGGTTGAGTGCTATGAGGCTTCGACTTATGAGATGAGGTCACGTGGTTCTTATCCAACGATTACCACATCCAACGGTTTAAACCTAATGCAATTCTATATGCTCAAAAACACATTTAGTTTCCTCGAGTTCTTATTTCATATTATTTGCTTGAAGTTTAGTTTGTTCTTAATTTGTTCGAATAGTTTGTGATTGTTTGTTTTATGCAACTATCTTTGATTGTCGATACTTGAACATTTTTGTCTTACGTCATAGAGCATCTCTCACGTCTATAAACGCTACCATTCTTCATCCAGATCTTCGATCAAAACATGATGTAATTTGCTTGTTTGGACGTAAGTGGACTTGACATCTATGGTCCACATAACCATTTCGAAAAATGAGGTAGTCTAAATAAAATATGTAAAAATCATCAAATTATATGATATTGGGCGTCCACCATAAACTTTTGAGGTAAGGCCATAATGTCCCCCTCGTGTACCATTCATCTTCCAATATATTAAAAGGATAAGGGTCAACGTCACGTCAAATCCCCCACTTTAGTCTAGTTAAAGGAGGCCAAAAATTAACCCCATAAATACGCCCAAGTAAGTTTACCGTGTGTAAAAAAGTGTCGGGGATTTTAACAAAAAATGAGTCATATTCTAGTGTT
>CAIGRB010053054.1:0-29241 GCA_903798255.1 Fraxinus quadrangulata | reverse complement strand
CTGGACAATTGGACAGCTTAGAGTGCAGATCGGTAGCGTTCCAGTTCAAGAAAAAACAAAGAAATTTGCAGAAATTATCAAATGTATAATTTCTATCATAATTTCTATCTAAATACAATGTAGATCTTTAATGAAAATTAAAAATTATTTATTTTTCGCTACGCATATTTAAGTAAATTCTCATATATCACAATGAATGATAACAACGGATAAAGAAAAACCAAGAGAACAACCACAAGGATTAGATGAATAAATTGCCCTGGAAGAACTTGAAAATAAAGCTGACACACTCCATGGCTTTGATTTTATTATTCTAAATCTTCTTCTTTATGAATAACTGAATCAAGGGGATTTTGGCACTTCAGGTACTGTTGGTTCGGGCAGTTCTGGTAACTTTGGTAGCTCAGGCAGCTTAGGAACTTCTGGCTTTGGAAGAGTTGGCAACTCAGGCTTTGGCACCTTCGGAATCTCTGGTTTTGGCACCGTCGGTATCTCAGGCTTTGGTAATGTCGGAATCTCTGGCTTTGACACTTCCGGAATCTCAGATTTTGGTAATGTTGGGATTTCAAGCTTTGGAACTGTAGGGATCTCTGGTTTTGGCACTGTTGGAATCTCTGGTTTTTGCAACGTTGGCAGCTCAGGCTTTGGGAACGTTGGGATCTGGGGCAAAGGAAGTTCGGGCTTAGGAACCTCAGGCAGGGTTGTCTCCAGGAGTTGGCGTGCCTCTGCCTGAATTGTGCTGCCACTCATTGAAGATAAAATGATAAGCAGTAAGAGGTGAAGAGGTGAGCGGTTATCACATGCCATTGATGAACTAGAAAATAAAAATTTCTGAACAATTATAAGGTAAGTCTTTCAATCTTTAGTTGATCGATGCATGGAAATTTATGTGAGGAAGTTTATATAGAAATGGGATGTGGAGAAACAGAAAAAAAAATTGGTTTGGCTGGTAAGAATAAATCTGTGTTAGTTCAACTTATTATTGCTTCCATTCAGCTTTCTATTTTCCACGAGCAATACAACTGATGAAGATGCATTAGAGTTGTTCTGATTGGTCATCTGCAGACAATTCACCTCATCAAATCCCAAGGAATTCAAACTGGTAGGTACTCTTATCCATTTGACAGATAGGTGGCCGCTGTAGCTTGGAGAAGATAGGATTTCATAATCTGCACAAACCAAAACAGAAAGAACTTGGTAATTCGATTGACGATAAAGTAAGAGAAGGACTACTTAGGTTGTTGGAACATATTGTGCATAGACTTAAGTAGACACTCGTTCATTAAAGTTAATTAGGTGATCGAACATATACCCGACACCAAATTTATTTAAAATTGAGGCTCAATTTGTTCTTGTCATTATTGGTTTGAGAATCAAGTCATTCTGATGCATGATAAATCTTCTTTATTTTTTTTGTGCTTTAGGCCCACAAATGTGAAGTGTTCTAATGGTGGATACATCTGTAGAGAAGTAACCACGGGTCAAGAAAGTGCTGGAAATGTAAACTCATTTAAACTTTATATGCTTAAACAAATTCTTCATGGTAATTTTTTCAGTTAAAAACTTTCTAAAATGCAATTAATTCAAGCAATGATAAATTTGAAAAGTTGGGGTTTTCAGTTAGTCTCATAACATCTACTTCTGGCATTATGGAATTTTCCATAGCCGTAACAACATTCATTTTTTTTCCCAAGAATATAAATTGTTTCAATATCAGATTATTTATCCTGAAAAATCTAAAATTTGAAAGCTAAATCCAACTTAGATCTGGTGAAGCAGAAAGAAGTTTTTATTATCAACAAGCAAAATGCGTCTATTTGAAAAAGAGTGATAAGTGTACGGAATTCTTTCATTCCATGGTAAAGAGAAATGCGAAATGAAACTTCACTGCGGATGTCATGATGGAGGACAGTCACCTCACAACTTCACAAGAATAAGTTGCTAATCAATTCGTCGGGTTTTATCATAAAGTGTTGGGAACGGATATGGTTTGTGAGCCCATTGATGCAAACATTCTTGGGGAGGGGCCTCTGTTATCTTTGGACCATGCTAATGCTCTTGCCAAGGATATCTCTACATGTGAAATCAAGGCAGCTTTGTTTGATATTGGAGAAGATAAATCACTAGGTCCGGATGGGTACACTTCATGCTTCTTTACAAAGCATGGGATATGGTTGGAAGTGATTTTGTGGAAGCAATAGGGGAATTTTTCGAGTCCAGCTCGCTACTTAAACAAATCAATCACAATGCCATTGCCTTGATCCCAAAAGCCAGCCATGCATCTACAGTTGGTGATAGGCCTATCTCATGTTGCAATGTGGTATATGAGGCTATTAAAAAAATCCTAGCTAACAGATTGGCACCCGTTCTTGGTTCAATTATTGATCGGTCGCAGGCGGCCTTTGTGGAAGGTACAAGTTTGATCGAAAATGTCCACCTTTCGCAGGAATTGTTGATGCAATATAATAGGAAGAGAATATCACATATATGCCTACTTAAGATAGACTTAAGGAAATCATTCGACTCCATCGATTAGGGCTTCCTAAAATCAGTTTTGGAGGGACTGGGTTTTCTGAGCAGATTCATTTTGGCGGGTGATGGTATGTTTCTCTACGCCCTCTTACTCTATTGCGTTCAATGGTAGCATAAATGGCTTCATTAAAGGTAAAAGGGGATTAAGACAAGGTGACCCGCTATCCCCTTTTCATTTGTGACTTGCCTTGAGTATCTTTCAAGGTCATTGAAGGTGGCTACTAGCAATAGTGAATTTAACTATCATCCTAAGTGTGGACCCTTGAAAATCACACATTTGGCAATCGTGGATGATTTGATGTTATTTGCTAGAGGTTACATAACTTAGGTGCGCGTGTTGATGCATTGCATGTCAAAGTTTGGAGATTGCTCGGGACTTAGAGTAAATCTAAGTAAATCCTACCTATACACAGCGGGTATTTGTGGGGCAGAATTAGAGGAAATTCAAGAGGTTGTGAGCATGCCGAAGGGGACTATAACGTTTAGATATTTGGGGATCCCAATTGCGAAATTGAAAGTTAATCACTATGCACCTTACTTAGATAAGATTGTGGCATACATTAATGCATGGACATGCACATCACTATCTCATTGCAGGAGGGCGGAATTGGTAAGGGGTGGTCTTGCAAGGACTTGAATGTTTTTGGTTATCTATCTTTCCAATTATGTCGTGGTTACTTCAAGAATTATACGGCTTTTTAGGAATTTTCTTTGAAATTCTAAAAATCCATTAGTCGAATGGCCAGATGTATGCCTCCCCAAAAGTGAGGGAGGACTGAGATTTCAAGACATTAAATGTTGGAACAACGCGTTGCTGACTAAATCACTTTGGAACATCAACGCCAAGAGATACATTATGGATTTGTTGGGTCAACCATGTGTATTTGAGAGGGGCATTATATGGGAATGGTCATCCAAGAAGGATGATTTGCCTTTGCTCAAAAAGATTCTCTCTATTGCAGATTCTTTGATACGGATGGAAGGGACGAAGGACACTAACATTGATAAAATTTCAGCATGGATGCGAGGGGACAACATAAGCATGCCGCCCGCTTATTAATACTTTAGACCAAAGGGGAACTCCACGGTTTGGGCGAAGGATGTTTGGAAATTATGTATCACTCGAAAGCACTCATTTATCCTTTGGCTTTGTGCAAAAACTATGCTCCTTACGAAAGACTGGCTACAACATATGGATCTAGATGACAGGTGTCCTGCCAGAATTCTGTTGAATCTGTCCACCATTTTTCTTCCAATGTGTTATGAGCTCAGCAATATTGGGGCAGATTAGAGCTTGGTTGGGCATCACTAGAGCCATGTCTACGACTACTAGTGCCCTGAAACGAATTAAGAGGGAGGGACGTGGGACTACTTGGCAAAGCAAGGCCAAGAGAGTTTTGTTAGCCAGCACGATCTATCATATTTGGACAGCCCGTAATAGGCTGATTTTTGAAGATCTTAGACTGCAAGCCGATAGCATTGTTAGACAGGTCAAAGCACATGTATGAAAAGTAATGTTTTCATTGTATCCTTATGTTTTGATTCATTTCGAGTTATTAGTGTTGTGTTGGATCTTTAAATCTTATCGTTTGTATGTCGTTTTGATCATGTAAATTTGGGTATGTTTGGAGTACTTGTAAACAGTTTTTGATCTGTAAAAATTTTATTTACCGATATGAAAAAAAAAAAAAAGAAGAAGAAAGAAAAAAAGACGATTACTTTTATGATATATGATATTTAGTTAAATAATACATTTATATATGTAGTTCATGCTTTGAATTAAAAAAAAAAAGTACCATGTCAAATGCAGATTTTCGTTGTATTACTAATCCTGAGGCTTGGTCAGTCATTCTTGATTCTTCTTGCGCAATAAACTCAAACGAATCACTTTCTGAAGTCACATTCCAGTACCGATTATGATTCATAAAGAGTGCATGTTATGTTGTTATAGTTTTTCTCTGTCCATTGCATCAAAATGTTCAGATTTCTTTTTAAACTTTCTTCCGAGACATCTTGTACTAATCCGGCTGTTATGAATTAAAATCAATCCATAATAACGAGAGCAATTAGTAACATGAAACAGAAAACGAAAGCAAGAAAAAATTGCACGATTTTTCACTCTCAATGCTAGACCTAGGTTTACTTTGATGCCGCTGCACGATTTCACTATATCGTAAAAGAAGAATGATCAGTGTTTTGTGTTCTCATGCCTCTCCGTTTACTCTCTACACAAGAAAGAGAGGCTTAATTACCAATACTTTTATATTGGAGGAAATGTTACGACTATTAAATACATGTGAAAAAATCATTCAAGTACCCCTATAAAACCTAAAAATTTCACCTCCCGCCCTTGAGTCTACCTTACATTTTCCTTGTTGTTTTTATCCCAGGAATAAAACTGGTAAAACAGATTTTCAGCATCGAGTTTACCATCAGGTATGCATATACTAAAGAAAACTTTTTTACAACGCTCTTGGACTAGTAAGAATTTCTCTTGTTTTGTGAGAGAGAATAGCTCAAGTAGAAACATTAGTGAAAAAGAAAGGGTTGATTACCACAACAGGCACGTTGAATGTAGCAAACTCAAACGACATAAGAAAACGTATAATGCAGATACATAAATTTAAAAATACTCGAAGTATAAGCTGTCTGATACACTGAGATCAATGAAAAACGCTAAACCAAGACTAAAACCACAACAAAATTAAATGAATAAATCATCTTCAAAGAACTTAAAATCAATATGCACCAACTCCACAGATTTAATTCCATTATTCCAAATCTTCACGATTCATTAAAAGAATTAAATCAAGGGGAGTTTGTCACTTCTGTCGGTGTTGGTTCAGGCAGTTCCGGGAACTCTGGCAGCTCAGGCACTTCTGGGTTGGATGTATTGATTATTTATCCTCTAAAAACATCAGGTGAAGACACAACTCTGATATTCTAGAAGATTTTCTGTGTTACTAATCCTGAGTATGCAGAGTTTCTTCCTGACCTAGCAGATCACTTATATTCCAGTAGAAACTATTATAAAATATTTCGCCTAAATGTTTATTTAGCTTCTCTCTGTCCATTTCACCTAAATGTTTATTTAGGTTTCCAGTCAAAAAATTTCCAAGAGATACCGTACCCTTCTGGCCAAACTTGTGAGTTCAATAATGTTTCTTCAAGAGTCTGCAATTCAATATCTTTCAAGTTCCATTTTCGAGTTCTCTATGCATATCAAGATAGCTTTTGTGTTCTCTAGAATTCCCTCGAGATCAAATTTAAGTATTAATGTTTCGTTTCACTAAATGTCCATTCATGTAATTTGATTTGTATAGACCATCGAAGAAAGGGAAAGTTTTTTCGAAATGATACCTTTATCGGGGCTAAAACTAAAAACTAGGACAGATTAAAGGATTAAGAATGAAAACAAGAAAGTTCATTAACATCAATATGAAATGAAAATCAAGAATGCTAGTAAACAAACAATACTTACATAATATTTCTTACATAACGATACACACCACATATAGTATTTAACTGTAAGACCGTAACTTTTAATAATAAGCCAGAAATGCCAGTCTAGCTGTGCAGGAGAACATAGTGTTTTAAGGATTAGTAGTTGAATGAGTTTCTGGAATGGTAGGAAATGTTGGTTTAGGCAGCTCAGGGATTTCTGGCAATTCTAGCTTTGGCAAGCCTGGAAACTCAGGTATAGGCAGTTTTGGCAAAGTTGGGATTTCTGGCAATGGTGGCAATTCAAGCTTTGGAATCT
Source organism: Fraxinus quadrangulata (assembly GCA_903798255.1). Classification (NCBI taxonomy): domain Eukaryota; kingdom Viridiplantae; phylum Streptophyta; class Magnoliopsida; order Lamiales; family Oleaceae; genus Fraxinus; species Fraxinus quadrangulata. Next base: position 22,949 of record CAIGRB010053054.1, on the reverse strand, counting down.
CAGGCAAGTCTACCTCAAGAAGGTGGCGCGAGGTTGCAACTCTTTTGCAGTCATCAATTGATGAAAGAGTGATAATTGCCATCATTGCAAAACAAATTAGAGGAGACAGAGCCATTATGTGAGCAGATCCACAGAAAGGTGTTAGCAGAAAAATAGTTGTTTTAAGCTTGAATGATGTTAGGCATGAATATCATGATTATTTATAGCTGGGAGTAGAGGTTGGTGGTTAGGAAAAGTCGTGGTGCAGTTCAACTTCTCATCCACATCATTTCTATATGCACGAAATTGTTCATACAATAGTTTGAAGTTTATAAACAAGGATGTACAAAAGTCTGTGTATACTCATACTAGTTTATGCTATGCCAATCTACTAGTCATTTCTTATGATATGCCTATCTTAATTGGTTTTGTACAGAATGATATCAGGAGAATTATTATGTAATAGCACGCTTCAATCCATGTTAAATTCAAAGATAAACAGGGTGTTGCTATTTTATAAATTCTCTAGATTATTTGTGTGGTTTTCTAATTTCCACGTGCAATGCAACTGATGTAAGATTCATCAGAGTTGTTCTAATTGGTAATCTGCAGACAACTCACCTCATCAAATCCTTAAGGGGCTCAAACTGGTAGGTGTTCTTACCCTTCGACAAAATGCTGCCGTAAATTCAAATACATTTGCTTAGTTTGAGAAACAAGTCATCCAACAAATTACTCAATCATATTACAATCTTAAACATATTAATTATTTTGTAATATTTTGTGTAATATTAATCATGAATTAAGTTATTGATGGAGTTGTAAACTCTTTAATCAATTTCTATTTTTAAACCAGATTTTCATTATAAAGTTTTTAACTAAAAGCTTTCCTATAATGCAACGGTATATATGTAGTTTGTCACCTAAGAAAAGCTACTCTGGATTTACGGGATTTGCAATAGTTGCAATTCATTCTCCTTTCCAAGAATTAAGTTGGAGCAGGGTATAAAGATTTAGGCTGCTAAATCTTAAATTTGGAAAAGATTTCTTGTATGGTAACTACAAGCTCTATCCAACAAAAACTCTGTCCTAGATGATAACTTTTCTGTTTCATAATATTGTTCTTAGACTATGCTTTGACTTTAAATGATCTGGTAAAAGCAGCATTTGGAATTCCCCACTGAAGACTGAACTTGAGTAGACACAGATTTAGGTGGCTCATGGATGGCTGGATTTTCTTGAGGTGGTACCCTCAATACAACCGAATAATGTCCTTTCTAGTTTACAAGGCCTGAATGTTTAGTTGTTACATGTAAATTTTCATCCTCTTACTCATTCTGATATATGCAGTGCTTGGCCTGTGATTCTTCTTTCACAATAAATTCAATCTTATTGCTTTCTGAAGTCCTAATCCAGCAGAGATTCAAATTCACAAAGACCCAGTTATAATATTGTAGCATTCTTTGTCCATTGAGTCAATCTTTTAGGTTTCTAGTCGAAATCTCTGCCAAGATCCTATGTTAACTATGTTTCTTCGGCTGCATAGTACCCAATACAACATTCTTCGAGATAGTATATTCAGGGAAAATTTAATTCCACTTTTGAAACAGTACTTCCTACAGATAACAGTCAAAGGTTTCCTTAGAATGCCTTTATCAGGGTGGAAACTGAAGACTACAGCACAAAATGGGATAAGGAAAATAACATGTAAACAAAAAATTCATTTGACTTCAAATACAGAATGAGATACAATCACGCTCATACATAAATAATGTTCACATAGTATTCTTACATAACAATAAATACAGCCACATAACAATTCATTGTAGAGTAGAATTTCTTAGTAAACTTGTGCCTCTTCCAACTAGCATCATTCATAAAACTGAAACTCCATGTTAGTAGTTCTTTAAGGATTAGTGGTTGAATGAGGTTCTGGAATGGTAGGAAAAGTTGGTTTTGGCAGATCAGGGATTTCTCGAAATTCTGGCTTTGGCAAGCCTGGAATCTCAGGCTTTGGCAAAGTTGGAATTTCGGGCAATGGTGGGAACTCAGGCTTGGGAATCTCTGGCAGGCCTGCCTCGAGAAGATGGCGCGAGGCTGCTACTTTTTTGGAGTCATCCATTGATGAAAGAGTGATAACTACAATCATTAAGAAAACTACTAGACGAGCCATTGTGTGAGCAGATTACAAGAAGATTTTAGCAGTAGAAAGTTGTTTAAGCTTGATTGATTGTATCAGGCTTTAATATTATGAGTATTGATATTGAAGGATTACAAGGGTTGGTTGGGTGTGTAGTTCAACTTCTCATCCATCTCTCTTCTGAGATGAAATAATTAATACAGATATTTAAAGTTTATAGCCAGAGATGTTCATATACCCGATATGTCACTTGGCAGTTTCAAGTTTATATTATATTCATACTGGTTTATGCTATGTCAATCTTTTAGTTATGACCCGAGTAGATATCCTGTCTACACACGAATGGTGAGCGCTTCTTTCTTTTCTTTTCCTTTGAAGTAGGTCTAGCCCCTCCTAAATCTATTTTTCTTTTGCTATTAATAAGGGGGGCCAACTAGTTTGGTCAATTTATCCAAAAGAAAAATCGTTCGGTCATTTTTTTGGGTTAATTTCATTTTTGGTCATCAAACTTCAATTTAGTTTCAATGATAGTCACTCATTAACCCCATTTCTACATGAAAATAACACCTAATCATGTCATGGGTGCAAAATCTTGAAATTGGAGATAAATAGTGCTTCGGTCATTCTCTGTCGGATGAATTAGCATCGATTTTATAAACTATTTATTTTTATGTTTTTAAGCCATGACATGATTAGTTGGCATATTAACCTTGAAACTTATGACATGCAATATTGCTATCGATTTTTAACGTTCACATGGGATTGCGAGGGTAAGTTGAGTAACGGGGATCAAAGTATCAATTAATATTGAAAGTAAATTGATACTCACCTATTTAATTAAGATATAATAAAATTTGGTGACTCAATTGAGATTTCACCGAAAGTTTAGTGACCAAAAATGAAATTAACAACTATTATTTGAACACTCTTGTACTCATTTTCAACCACATTTTCTGCACGTAAATTCAAAAATTTTCCCTACTTTCGAACCACAGAGTCTCTTCCATTTTCTTAAGTCGCGTTTTCTAAGAACCTTTATAAATATAGATGAAGAAAGAAAAAACGAGTCTACAGGTTACAAAGGCGTTTCAATTCTATAGCACTGTCTCTTTGATTAAAAATTATACAAGTAAAATATGAATTATAATCAAAAACTTCTTATTTGATACACAACTTGTAATCAAAATTACCCCTTTAAAAGATCATGAAACAACACACTTAAAGTATGAAACAAACTCAGGACCAGAATTCTCGATTTTTAATAGTGTATTCACCATCAACCTTTGGTCTGCATCCTTTGCAATCAAGTGTCCATTTTTCAAATGTACAATCAGCAAAGTCATAGTAGCCACCATGAAGTGAAAGCGTCCCCTTTTTGACCCGGTCTTCTATCCACGGATAAGTGAGTAGGTTCAACAATGACCTGTTGATTGATTCCTGGAAAATGGAAACCGCAGGCTCAGATTATTATCCAGCCGAAGAAAAGAATTGTAATCCTAGTGATATATGTTCGTTCTGGTCCTTATTCTCCTTTTGGTGAGAAGTAAAAAACCTATGGCTACGGTATCAAAAACCTGACTAAGACTTGCTACACTCAATTTGACACGGGAAACAGTTCAATTTTTTTGGAAGTAAAGATAATGATGCAAATAATGACTATGTGTTCTTATTATGGATAGTACAAAAGAATCAAATTGTTTATACCACTGTCTAGGTGATTGTTTTAGGCCATATAAAGATCTTTTCAAGAAGTACACATGATCAGGTTTTAATTTGTCTTTGAAACCTCTTGGTTGATTTATAAAGATTTGCTAATTAAGTTTACCATGTAAAAAAATAGTTTATACATCAAGTTTTTCAAGTTTCCAATCAAAATGTTCATTATGATGAAACCTTATGGTTAGTACAAAAGAATCAAATCTTTTATACCACCGTCTAGATGATTATTTTAGGTCATATAAAGATCTTTTCAAGAAGTAAACATAATCAGATTTTAATTTATCTTTAAAACCTCTTGGCTGATTTATAAAGATTTGCTCATCAAGTTCATCATGTAAAAAAACAGTTTTTACATCAAGTTATTCAAGTTATCAGTCAAAATGTGCAATCAATGCAAGTATGACCCTAATAGTAATGTACTTAACAACATCAGTTTAACATCATCGCCCCGGATTTATTGAGTATCAAAACCCAACAAATTTCTTTGCACCTTCTCTTGGAATGTCAGACCAGCAGAATGCCATGAATTATATCCGGGGGAGGGGGTGAGGGGATGGTCTTCACTACAAGTGTAGAAGCCCGTGATTGCAAAAGGATACAATTTTGGAAGAGTAGGATGAGAGAGGAAATATTACACATTCCGTTATCGAGCTTGCACATGACATAAGAAATACAAAATCTCATTGTGCACGGTGCAAGGGGACATGAGGGTAGAAAGGAAGGAAAACAATAGGGGCCACACCTTCTCGCAGTGCCTGCACTGTTGATCAAGATTAAGGTCCGAAACAGCAGCTTTTGTTATCAACCTTGCAGCCTTTCCAACTACTACCCAACTTTTAATGAAGCTACTACTGTAAAATACGAGGATATTGAGAAACAAAAGGATATCCAGAGAGAATGGAGGGCGGACGGGTTATACATCAATGAAGAAAAGAGAATAGTCAAACCTTGAATTTATTTCATCTTGCATGCTCATTAAGGCATGGATTCCTCCACAGCAGCTGTGGCCAACAACTAGTATATTTTCCACCTGCAGACAATATCTTTACCAAGTTTTCACAGAGAGAGAGAGGAATATTTTGTGCTATGATAAAAATGTGAAAAAAGAAATAGAATAATACTGAATTCATCAAGCATTTAAACTCACAGGCAAAACTAAGTGATACAAGAATGACAAAAGAGCTTCTTAAACTTGGCTTCAGTTTTTGCCTAGGGTTAAGGAATAACTTTCCCTCCTAAAATCTGTGTCCTCTTGACTATCAATGAACTTGAGCAATTTTGTGCCAGTAACTGTTAGGCTTTTAGATATAATTTTTCCTTCCAGTATCAAAATGAACTTCGTCTCCTAACGCTAGACATTTTTTTATGAATTCATACCATTCAGCTTGTTAGTGGGGTACATTTCTTCCATTTCTATAATAGACGCACTTTACTAGGCAAACTCGGCTAAGGAATGAAAAACTTGGGACTTTTTCATTTGGCTAGTCCGGTCATTTCTTATTCCCATTGGCATACCAATTGCAACTCAACAAGAAAAAGAAGCTAAGTCTTGTTCCCAGTAAACTTATTGCAGTTAAAACCGTATATTTATTCTGCTAGTTAACAAAAACTAGAAAAAGCATGGCCCCATACACGCTAAGCAGATATTTTACTTACTTCAAGAGAATTCACAGCAAATTCAAGGGCAGCATTTGTTTCTGTAGGTCCATTCTGCATCAGAAGAATACATGGCCAGAACATTCAGATTCCCATCCAAAAATAAAAAATCCAATTTACACCATGTAAATACCATGCTTATCAATTTTGTAAGGAGAGATGACACGACCAATTAAGAACAAAATACCTCAAGTGGGGGCACAAGGTTTGCCACATTCCGAACCACAAAAGCTTCTCCAGGTTGAAATCCTAGAATGCTCGAGGGACATACCCGAGAGTCGGCACAAGCAATCACCATGAACTGTTCTCGAAAATGTCAGTTTCAGTCTTCTGCTTCCAATTCGAATACTGAAATTACATAATTATGTTTGTTACCTTAGGTGCTTGTCCCTTGGCAAGAGTTTGATAATGTTCTAAGTTCTCCCTATAAAATTGAAGTATATAAATCCAAGTCAGGAGAAAATAATTGTTGTATAACATTATGAAATATGTATGTCCAAATTAGATAATTCTTACAAGTATTTATCCTTTTTGAAACTAAGAAATCGACGTCTCATCTCCTTGAAAGCATCAGAACCCTTCTCAGTTGTTTCAATGCTCTTCTGTGGGTTATCTATGATCTCCTGAGTTAGGCCTGGAGACTCTCGTAAGGCTTTCAATCTTAAAGTTGGAGTTCTCCTACATTGACAACAGCAATCGTGTAGAGCCGAAAATTTTTTGTTAGTATAATACCTATTATCACAAAGAGCATATAACTTAAGTCAAAATAAAGGCATGCTTATCTCTCAGGGTCAATCTCGAGTGTTGAATGGAAGTCTGTAATCTTAAAATGTAAGTATGTCCTATAAACCATCATCAAACAATGTAATCAGAAGCATATGATGCAAGAATTAGGGCGATCTTAATAGATCAATTGACCATATGGTCCATATCTCCTTCATTACAGGAAAAACTTTGTACTTTGATAGGTGGAAAGCTATCTGGACAGAAAAATGAAGCAGCATCAGGCATAGGTGATTTTCAACTTCCAAAATAGAAATGTAACCAATTGCAGTTTACGAGGCAAAATTGATTTCAAGTTATAAGTGGCTGCTGATCACAAATTTTCCGAACTCTGAAGCAAATTCTGACTCAAATACTAATTTCCCTCATTAAAAAAATAATATAGTATTTAAATATGTCGACATTATACAGCTCAGGAAGGCTAGAAAATACCTATTTTTGAAAATTGCAATTCATAAAAGTGAAATTCTGAACAGGAATGCAAAAATATAAGAAACCTCCACTGCTCCACACATACACCCGATGAGGACTATAAATATGTATATGCAAACAATTTTCAAGTGTATACATGAAGGCATACATGGTGTGAGCTACATGCTGGGAGACTCGCACATATGGTTTTTAGGGAGCATTTCTCTCTCATGCCTTTCTGGGGATGAACACCCGTATTCGAAATCAAATCAAAATATTTTAGATTTGAGCACTAGTATTTTTCTGGTCAACCACTTGACATCTATCTTCCATGTTTATTTCATATCCTCTTTCACTATCCGGCCAAATGACTTCCGGATCATCAGACTACTCTACCTCAATTCACCATTTTTCATACCAGCTTACAGTTAGCTCCCAGATGCTCAATAAGCTCTTGAGAATGAACCAAACCACAGATCGAACACCAATTTTTTGGAAATAAAATTAAATAACAAGATGGAAGAACTATATCTTACAAATATTTGGCACACAAGTACTGTCAAGAAAAAATCTACCACAAGGGGTTTATAAGCTAGCAATTCACACATTGAGTAGGATATTAGGGCACATTTTGCAATAACTACTGCCATTGTATTAACTGTCTCTTACCATAAATGGCGTCTATGAAAGAAAATCCGTTGGATAAAATTAACATTAAACTTTATTGTCTTTGTAATCTCCTCAAACAGACTCAAATCAATGTGCAGATCAGCACATTAAAAGCCAATTCTTAATCGATTTTTCTTACAAATGAAGACCTCGAACCGGATTAATAAAAAGCACATCTAACTAACAGAAAATTTTCAAGAAAATAGGATAATTCAACTTCGAGAGACTTACTTGAAAGAATCCAAAAATCTCAAGTGGGTCTGCTCAATTTCCCAAGATTTCAACTGTGAAGCAAAGATCTGTTCCAAAAATAAAAAAAACCATGTCAATTCAAAGAAAACAAGCCCCGAATACTTCATACACATCGCACAAAAAATATGTATATGAAAAAAAAATTACAGTGACGGATTTCGCGGGAGATTTGAGTATGTCCATCGGTAATGAAACAGTGGAAGATGAGAATTGAAAGACTGCCTGAGACATTATAGAAATCTTTCTAGCACTTTAAGCCTAGTGAGTGGTGAATCAAGAAAATGGTAAAGGCACAGTTGGAACGCATATATATATATAGATCTTTTGATTTACTTTTTCTAATTTTGTTGGTTGGATCAGTGGACACATGTTCTTGTTGTCCAAGAAAGACGGAGAAACCAATGCTTTTTTAATTCGGAAATTAAGAAGAAAAAATGGTGATTTAGGTATTTATGTCGCGGAACCCAATTGACTGCGATGAAATCGATGTAAAACAAAGTGAAGCACAAAATGCAAATATAACGGCTCTTTATTTCAATCAACGGTCACCGTACATATTTGGAAATTGACCCAAACGAATTACTATTACAGAGAAATCCCTAAAAAAATGAAAATGGGTCCCGAAACTTTATTTTTTGAAACCATTATCCCTAATGTTTGAAAGATGGTAGCAAGTTGCCCCAAGACGATCATTAGCTCCATATGAATATTGAGTCATTAGGTCCGTTTAGTATGATCTTTGAGAAGTCAAAATGAACTTTATAAAATTCAAAAGCTAATTTAAAACTCGTTTAGAGTGTATTTGAACTACATTATTTTGGAAAAATGTATTTTGAAATAGTAAATTGATATAATGGGAGGATATTTATAGTGTTACATGTGAAATAATGTCCATGAGATAGGTGGACACGTGACATCATCTCCTTAACTGATGCATCTTGTAAAAAGTTCTTCTACGAGAAATAGAAATCCCGAAAAATGAAGCCTAAATTACCTTTTTGAACACCATGTCACTTGGGTCAACTGGATAGTCTTACTTCTGATTGACCTATCTCGCATCCGATAAATGGCTTGACATGCAAATTTCAGTTCATCGTAGTAGAGTATATTTCTAAAAAATTCTGGTTTTTTCTTACCTTAAGAAGTCTCCTCTTCCTGCATATGCTGCTTCGATAAGACATTCTCTGAGTGGTCGAGACTTTGGATTGATTTGGGTGGGAATTGAAAATTCAATGCCCATTTGAGGCGATAATGCTGCCAGATAAACATTGATAGGTACATGGTACTTTTTTGTTTTTTATTCTCGTGGCTGAATAAATAAGTTGAGTATAAGATTTAATATATATATATATATAATTTATATTACTTTCAAGCCTAAAAATATAGATGGAGAATTATAAAAACAAACTCTATCAAGTTAAAATCAAGATTTTCACGACCAAAAAACTCGCTTATCATGAAATATATAAGTAATCTATACTTGCATTTTTAAAGATGCTTTCGCATCACATTAAGTACATTTTGATACGAAGTTTTAATTAGACCATATACAGAAACACTACAACCAACACAATTTTAGCTTCCATTTTTATATATTGTTGTGTACTATCTAATACACTTTGCACGACATACCAAAAATTCATAAATGAATCATCGATTAAGGGCTCGTTTGGCATGACTTATGTTGAAGAATAGCTTCTTGAGGAAATTACCTACAGTAAGCTTTCTTTTCTAACCAAGCATTTTCAAAAAATTATCAAAAAATGTTCAAAAGCGGCTTCTTAATCCAGGGATCCTAATCCAACTTGCTCAAATCCGAGATAGTATATCCTCTTCAACAAAATAGTTAAAACAGCTTACTCAACATAACATAAATGGAATGCTCAAGATACATGGACAGTTATAATAAAGCAGGATAAATCAAGAATAACAATGAACAACCAAAGCAGAAAATGGGAAATTATTTTTCATTTTAGTCCTTTCTAAGGATGAGATCAATAATTGTGCTCAAGCCAAAGGATCCACCGTCCACGAGTTCAGTGTCGTGGGTCGAGTACTTGAGCCTGAAAGGATCAATGTAACACAGCAGCATAGTATTGTCTTCCATAACTTTAGTACAAGGATGGGAAGGTAAAGAAAAAAGATACCTATTGTAGTCATAATTGTTGCCCAGGCAACATAGACAGTATTCCGTGAAGTTCAGAACTGTTCTATGATCTAGAAGTTTTCAACAATGAAGCCTGAGAAATGTTCATTTGAACACAATTACCACATTAATAGCAACAGAAGATACTATATACAGTATCAAGAAGCTGCAATACTATAATAACTTACTTCAGTTCTGGTGCGGTTCAGAAAAATCATGCCTTGTTACCTGTAAGAATTGCAGAATGCAATAGAATAACATGGCAATGACAAGTATTTTACTACAAACAAAGAAACTATAAGTAAATAAAGGACAAGAACATTACCGGGTCGATCCACAAGATTTGGTGGCAAATTAGTAGGCATTTCATGCTGGTTGGATAATCGCCATCATAAAACTACTGGTAACAAGAATGGTACAAATAGAAGTAAAATATGTAAGCATTTGACCTGCATCCTATACATGAGGAAGCTTTTATTATATCAAACTACCTTCGGTAGCTGGAGAACTCGAAAGACTATGAATGACAGAGAGAAAGTTCCTTCTCTCTCTTTCTTGTCAGTCTTCTAACTTCAAACACAGGGTTCAATGTTAGCTATCTGTGTTGATGAGAACCAAGTGAAATTATCGAAGGTGATATCCTACACAGCCCAACTGTCACCAAGATCACTAAAAATGCCAAAAATTAATAAATAATCCTGCCCGTTGCACCGCCTATAAAACATTGTTGGTCGAACTGACAAGAAACGACAGTGGCAGCACAATGAACTAGAATCCACGGCAGCAATAGATAGAGAGGCCAATTAACACTTTCTTAAACAAACAGTGGTACTAGATGGCAGCGATTTAATTAGCAAATCGGAAAGATCTCTTCAGTTAAAAAATAAAACCGATAAGGATTTCAACTACCAACAAGGTCGGCAACAGCGGCACAAGGATTTTGAACCAAACATAAGTTATGGCGGACTTCAGCAGAATAATCAACCGACAATATTAAGATTGACAAAAAAATATCATTCGTTACTCACTCTAATACCACATTGAATTAAAATAAAGCACTAATAATAACACGCGACATATTATGTTTCATCAACATCCACGGGAGAAAGTGTTTTATTATGTGTATAATCATTTACAGGAGTCACCTCGTGTATATATAGCTACACCCTACGGCCCACTAAGGAAACGAAGTGGTATGTGGAAACAAAGAGTATATGGTAACCCTAATCCTCTTCAGTCCTCTGTCCAACACTCAAGACTGATGATAATGTCATTATGAAATTCAAGCATCATTTTACCCACATAAGAAACAGCAGAATTACTCAAATCTAAAGAACAGCAATATCAAGTAACCGAACTCCAGGTTCAGAAACTATCAACATGAACTTTTCAACCTTTCTTAACTGACAATGAAATCCAAAAGTCAGGAAAAAAGCCATTATATAGCCAGAAATCAACAGGAGAAGTAACGAAGGCATACACAATTGAACGCCTTCAATGCAACTCTATGATCAGATCAACGAGCAACTACTGCGTGCTGCATGACATGTCACTCAAGGAAGCATGTCTCCATAGTTGACATATATCAGATTAGAGAAATATATGAAGGTTACATGTAGGCATATAATTTCCTCCCAAGTAGTGCTCCTTGTCACTTGAGGCTATCTAAAATTATAACGACAGAAAAAGAAGTAACAAAGAAGATATCCAACTTCGATGTTATATGATAGAATAGATGCCGAATAGCACAATATCACCTGTGGTAACTAACAGAAATGCATCTGTCAGAAACAAAACCATGTTCATCATTCAGTTCAATGTGCAAGCAACTTCTTTGCATCATAAATTGAAAGAAAATGCTGGAGCAGGCTCCAAATCAAATGGGGATGCAGTAATCAGTGCTTCTTTAATACAAATTGTACAGGTAGCAGATAACCTATCATGCCCAGAAAAATCAACTAAAATAAAACCAGTAGCATCTGTACTTGAAACATAAAAGAACAGAAGGCTCTTCCTCCAAACATGTTATTCAGATCCAATATTGCATTTTGTATGAGCAGAATAGTACCTGAACGTAAGCAAAGTGAAAAACATAACCCAAAACCTTTACCTGTTAACACTCCCTGTAGATTTTGTTAAGTCTTACTTGGTCTTCCATAGCGAGAAACCAAAATGAGTTTCTTCAAGACAGATCAGTTCACTTTCGGCCATTTAAAAATAGAGAACAGGAAAAATCGGCATAGCAATTTCTGTTGAGAAGGGGCATAAATGAAGGCTTTACATATGCTACACAGTACATACTCTTACTTATATTCTCTTTCATGCTGAGAAGAGGTGTATACATGCAACATTGACAATCAGAAACTTCCATACTTCCATCACATATTACCTAATAATCTAAAATTCTCAATTCGAGAAGAAATGTGTGATGTAGAAAACAATCTCTAAACATAACTGTAAAAGATGGATTTAGCAAGGCAATTACCATAAGCAAAATAGTATGAGCCAGGAAAAAACCTCTTCCATTTCTTATTACGAGTTCGGGTAGAAATAAAGATCATAAAAATGACTTATATTTTCAGTTAACATGGAGACATTTTCACTAGGTAGAAGGGCAGTGAAGCTGAGCCCAGCTACTGTCGTAGTGCTTGAGACCGCCAAAAACAGGTTAGACTCACCAAAAATGGTATTCTAGCCTATGTTTGACACCCATTTTTTCTTATTCTCATTCTCATTTTTTTTCTCTTTTTTCATTTCAAACACACATTCTCCAAATAAAATAATATTACACACAAATCAAAAACTTTTCATCACTTTTCCACCACACATTCTCACATCAATCACTATTGCAAAATTTCTATTATCCTAAAAATGAGATTCAAACACAAGCCTAATTGTAACAGCTATAGAACGTATCAGAAAAGCACTACACGACAATGTATACATTAAATTGATAACAGCAAAATTATTAAGAAAACTACCAAAGTTTATCTACATCATTCATTACAAAAAAGCTTAATTCACAACAAAAAGATTCTTACATCACAAAGGAGCCTCGACAATCCTGTCAGCAAGTACAATTATAATAAAAAGGAGTTGTGTTTCACTAAGCAGCCTCGACAACCCTGTCATCAATACATTTGCAACAAAAAGGAGTCTTGTTTCATTAAGCAGCTTTGACAACCTTGTCATCGCCGACAACATTAAGAATTGGAAGACTGTTTAGGAATTCATCAAGACCCTCAAAAAACCCAATCCCTTCAATGTTATCATCCTCCCCACGTCCTGGTCCATTTTCCTGGTTCATGCTTGGTGTAGTCTCCTCGACTTCATTGCTAAACTCCACATTCAAATCCAACTTCTCAAAATTCTTCGCAACTGCCCCAGGTCGCTTCCGAGCATTAGCTGTAGCTCCTCCTTTCTTACTGGACTCACCCACTGACTTATTCAGCGTCTCACTTCTTTGAGGGGCTAAAAATTTATCTTCTGCATTCGCATTTTTTGCTTTAACTTGTGCAATCTCGTTATTTACATTCATCCCTTTCTTGGGCGTCTCACTGGCACCCTTTCCTTGCGCATTCATCACTTTATTCTTCTTTTTCGATCTATCATCCAGCCAAGCAACATCGGACTCACTTGAGTCTGATAGTTCCACAAAAACCTCATCATCTTCAACATATACCCTAGGAGCTGAAGCCTTCCGTTTACCCTTTTTATCCACATCATTCTCATTCAACATTTGAGGGCAAGTAAACATAGGCGAAAATGGGGTCCAAGTTGAAGCCAGATTCCTGTTTTTCTCCATATTTTCCATTGAAACACCCAACGGAAAAGATCCCCAGCAGTAGAAGTAACCCTCTTGCCCATTCACAATTGGCGGTGGTGATGGAATCACCACACCCTGAAAGGCCCTTTTACAATTCTGACAGAGGAGGGTGCACTCCGCATACACCCCAGGATACTCATACATGTGATAGCAATAAGGACACGAAGTCCAGAAAGTAGAGCCACTGTCATTTGACGGTACATCCACTCTCTCCTCCACCACCTGCTCCTGTGTAACCATTCTCTCCACCTCTTGTTCATCTTCTCTCGCATCTTGCACATTCTCATTGGCATGCACATTAAGATTTGACCCAGAAACAGACTGTACATTACCAGTGAAAGCAGGGTCGTTTTGCCGTCGCTGCTTATTCAAGGGTTCTTGAGTCGACACTGAACCAGACTCAAAAGCTATATTAGCATCTGAAGTAAAATTAATGAAATTCTGCGGTGGATACTTATTTGCTTGTTCCCGAATTCCCCCAGAAGCCACGGGGTCGACCGGTTGCGCATGTACCTGCACTTGATGGAAACGAGTCGCAGCACTGCTGCTGCTGCTGCCACCATGAACATGTGGTTGAGAAGCATGAGAGGGATCATTCACACTACCAACACTATTACCCCCTAAGAAAATGAAGTTTTGCTGCAATGTAGGGATGCTCAAATGTTCCCGGGGCACAGACAAGGGATTGAACGGGTCGGGCTGCGGCTGCATATAGAAAGCTAGCTCCTTGTCGTACAAAGCTTTCTTCGAAGGATGCGAAAGCACAGTCCAGGCTTCCAGCACGAGGCGGAAGGCCTGGTCAGCAAATGCGAACTTATTCTTATGCGGGTTTAGGAGGAGAGCCAGGCGGCGATACTGCGCCGCGACGAGCTCCTGGTCACGGCCCTGCTGAGGCGAGACCTGAAGAATCGAATACCAGTCCTGCAGGTTGTTCCCGATCTGCCGGTCTCCGGAGAGGAGCGTGTCAGCCACAGCTAGAATCTGGTCCGCGGGTAGTAGTGTCGGGTCAGAGTCACGGGCCCGGGTAGCAAACGACTTACTCCCCATCAGGTCACGCTTCGAAAGAAGCTTCTCCGCGATCGTCAGCCACCGCAACGCCTCCGCCCTTGTTGTGGTCGTCGGAAAAAATGGGTGCTCCATTTTTATCCTAATTTTTTCAGAAAATAATTATTTTTTCTTTCTCCTCCTCAGATAATTGGAGAAGGGATACGGCCATACTGGGATAGCAGTGAAAGAAGAAAGAGGGGAAGCAAGGATTTGACTGAAAAGCCCACGCGTTTTAAGGAAAAAGAAGAAAGAGGCGTAGTGGGGGAAATGAGGATAGAAAAGTAAATTAAAACAGAGTGTGTGTATATGCGTAAGTATAGGTCGTGACGTTGTTGAAAGGGTTTAGGCTTTGCCATGTTTCAAAATTGAAGACGATGTTACTGGATTGTGGACATGTGCAAAACGGTGACGCTTTACCCACCATGCACAGTTTGTTATTTTGGATTAATAGCAAAACAATCCCCCTAAAAAGTTTTCATTTGCGATATGCCCCCTATTTATTGGAAATCACAAAAAACTCTCTATTTGAAACATTTTTCTGCGAAAAACCCCATCTTGTCAAATTTGCCTTTAAAAACAGTAAAAATGCTAAAATTAAAAAGTAATAATTGTAAGTTTAGTATACAAACTTTTTATTCTTTTACATATTATATCCAATTTTTTTATATATGCCACCCACAATCTCAAACATTTCAAACTTTATTTTTCACCCTCACCTCCACCTCTTTTATTCCCCCAAAACTTTATTATTTTATTTAATCCCTTCCAAAATTCTCCTAAATCCTTTACCCCAAATTCATTGACAAACAAAATAATTAAAAAAAAAAAAAATCACGGAGAATACTTTTTGTCCCTACGTGCATTGTGTGTTTGAATGCTAAAAAGGGATTAAGTACTTGATAGTAATCTATGAGTTCCTAGGATTTTTGTTGTGTTACACATATTTTCCACATCCACGTTCATAATTCCTGGATAATGAGACCCCCAAAAAGTAAATATGCGCTTCCTCCTGGTGAATGATAGGAATTCCAATGTGAACACAACACAAAAACACCAAAACAATTAATAAATCCTAACAAATTCATGTAACATAACAAAAACCCTAAGAACTCACAAATTACTAACAACTACTTATCTCTACTTAACATTCATACACACAATGTACGCAGAGAAAAAATATTCTTCATTTTTTTCCGATGAATTTGGGGTGAAGAATTTAGAAGGGTTTTGAAAGGAATTAAATAAAATAATAAAGTTTTGGGGATGAAAATGAAGTAGTGTGGGATGATAAATATAGTTTTAAAGATTTGGAATTGTGGGTGGTACATAAAAAAATTTGGATGTAATTTGTAAAAGAATGAAAATTTTAGATACTAAAATTACAATTATTAATTTTTTAATTTTGGCATTTTTACTAATTTTAATGTCAAATTTGATGGTACGGGGTTTTCGCACAAAAGGTTTCAAATGGAGGGGTTTTCTGCAATTTTTAATAGGTAGGAAAGTATATCGCAAATAGAAATATTTCAAGTGAGGTTTTCTGCTATTAATCCTTGTTATTTTTCTTGAGTTGGGCCTCCAGGTATCTAACGGCCCAGTCCAAAATTTTGTTTTTAATTTGGTTTCCTTGCACCAATTACGTGTGTAACAATAATATCGGATTTTTTTAAGAACTTCATGATGGAAAACGTACATCTGTTTTCCATTGTCTAAAATCTCATGGGCTTGTGGTTGAAAAGCAATTGTGCATATCCATCTCATAAATTCATTAAATGGAAAATAATATTTTATTAATGTTATATGTGGGAGGGGAAATGACATTATACGGTACGATATGAAAAATTGATCACAACAACGGAACACAAGAAACATAAATTCAATTTGGCTAAAGAATTGAAGATTTTATTCACTAATAATAAAGAGAGAAATTACAACAATATTGTATTTCTACACAATTTTAACTTGCAGTAATAATGAGATAAAACATTGTTATAACTATGAAGAGAAATCAACTATATATAGGGGTACATGTCAAATCCTAATAATAGCCCTAAAGATGGAGACTAGGTCAAAAAATTTGTGGGATAAACAAAACAAAGAAAACTCAAAATGGCGTTGCACTCGAGCGCCGCTCGCACCAATTAGGTATGTAAGCCTTCAGCCCGAATAAAAAATGACTTAGGCTTTTTTGGCCTTAGTCGAGCAGAGCCAAAGCTCGACTAAAAAATGAAGGCTTGGTTCAGGCTTTTGACTCTAGCATTTTTTAGCCGATTGGGCTCTTTTTTTCAAAAAGTCGTGAAATTTGAATTATTTATTTTAACGAGCAGCTATAGCTGTTGAAATAGGCAACTATAGCTACTGCTTGAAAGCAGGTTGCACACAATTGTAAGTGCCTGTTTTTTGCTGGCAGCTACAACCCGTGTCAATGTCGGCTCGTGTCTTGCCCCGAAAACGAGGCTCAATGGAAACAATTCACGAGCCGAGCCAACACGGACTCTTTTTTGGGACAAGTAGCGGGCCCTCCGAGTCAGCGAGCCAAATTTACATCCCTAACACCAAGCAAACGGTAAGTTGGCAGCAGCTTGTTGCTGAAAATTTCATCTCGCCACTCGAGCGTTTAGCTAACGGTAGACTAACGCCGTCAATCATTTTTTCCTCCATGGATCCTTAGACATCTTCAAGGTCCAATACACCGAAGGAAAAAAANTAAATCACAAGTTATCAAATTTTAAAGTCGCAGTTTAATACTTGATCACATATAATCAAGTAATTGGTCACATACACCAAATAGTGGTCACACAACACTACCGTCGCCGCATCCACCCGTATTCGTCGCCGCCAGATCCACCACCATCTTCGTCACTATCGCCGTCACTACCGACACCAACACCACATCGCTAACACCAAATCGTCACTACCAGATCCAGTCAACTGCCAACAAAAACCACAACCACCTCTACTATCGAATCTCCGACCACCACCACCAACCACCATCAACTACCACCACTATTGCACTACCACTACCACCATTAACAAATCACATCAAAACCACAACCATCACCCAACAAAAAACCCGTCACCGTCACCGCCACTACACCCCCACCCCATCGTCATGCCTTAATCAGATCCACCACCACCCCCATTGCCGCCAACAACAGAGGCATCACCACACCACACCACATCACAATCACAACCCAACAAAAAAACCCCAAACCCGCCACTACCACAACCTCCACCCCCATCATTGTTACCTAGATCCACCGCACTAGATTCATCACCACACCATACCACCACCACACCATACCATACCGCACCTTACTGGAGTCAATCTCGCCACATCGTCACAATGCTACTGTTCACAGCAGTGTCGATCTACAAAAACTGAACAGGGAAGAAGCGCACTCACACCCCTCGTCGTTGCCTTCGCCGTAGTGAGCAGAGAAGAAGCGGTGCCGACGACGGCCTTCTTTCCAGCGGGCTTCGATTTCGGACAGAGAGAGAGAGATGATGGAGAGATAGTGAGTGAGTAGTGGGAGAAAATGAGATTGAAAATGAATTAGGGTTTATTTGGAATATTAGTATTAAAATATTATTTAAATTAACAAAATATCCAATTAATACCTGATTTTTTATTAAATAAACTTCACGCCTGAATTTTGAATTTGGAAGTTTAAGTACCTGATTTTATGTAATTTCCTCTTTATCAAATCACACAAACTCAAAATTAATTTGGGTCACAAACCTTACATTATATAACTCACGTTTATATAAGATTAAAATTAAATTTTAGTAAATTTTGATAAAATTAATGAAATATATGATTAAAAAGTAGGTAATTAGCATATAACGTCCTTACTTTTCATTATTATTGTGAAAAATGTCCATACCTTTCATTTTTTTGACATTTTCACATTTCATTACTCAAAATGTCATTTTCATTTATTTTCTCAATTAAAAATTATAAAATGACGAATATATCATTCTCCTTCAATAAAAAATAAATAAATAAATAATTGCAATCATAGTCCCAAGTATTTTTTAAAAAGCGCAAATAAGTTCCAAATAAATTATTAGAAAGATAATTAGTACACAGTGTCTCTATCTTTCATCATTATTGTGAAAAACGTTCAGACCTTTCACTTTTTTGATATTTTCACCTTTAATTACACATTTGATTGTGCAAATCATCATTTTCATCCATTTTTATTCAATTTCTCAATAAAGAACTGTGAAATAATGAATATACATATATTCTAATTCTTTAATAATTTATTTGTGAGTTGTTTGCACTTTTTAAATTTTTTTAGAACTATGGTTTCAATTAATTCTTTAGCTTTTTATTTAAATAGGATGGTATATTTGTCATTTCACGACTTTTTATTAAGAAATTGAATGAAAATGGATAGAAATGATGATTTGCGCAATCAAATGTGTAATTAAGAATGAAAATATCAAAAAATAAAAGGTTGGCATTTTTTCCAATAATAGTGAAAGATATGAACATTATGTACTAACTACCATTTTAATATTTTGTTTGAGATTCATTTGCGTTTTTCAAAAAAATTTGGGACTGTGGTTGCAATTATTTTTTTTCTTTTTTCCTTTTGCTTTATTTAAAAGGAAGAATATATTCGTCATTTCAAAATTTTTAATTGAGAAAATGAATGAAAGGTGAAAATGCCAAAAAATAAAAGGCAGTGACGTTTTTCACAATAACAGTAAAATGTGGGGACCTTATGTGCTAATTATTCATTAAGTTGTGCGTTCCATAAAATACGTTATTAAAATTAATTATTAACTTTGCCTTCAATTTTAATCCAAATTTTAAACCACACCAAACAGGGTATAACATAACTATCCTCCTTTCATTAAACTTTTTATCTTTCAAATTCTTAAAGGATCAACAATGCATAAGACCGAATTAAAAAAGTCATTAACTTCATTAAATCATTTCACTTAGGGTTTGTTTGATCCCTATTTTTAGTATAGAATGCTTTTTATAATAGTAAATTGATAGAGAATGTGTGATTAAAAATGAAGAAAAAGAGAATGTAATATTATTTTTAGTATAGAATGCGTGTAATATTATTTTATTGAAAAATAATCATCTTCAAGGTTGTCGCACACAATTTTCACCGCATCCCAATAATCAACACTTGCAAAATTATTGCAGATGATGTCGTTTTTACAATTTTGATTAAAAGAGAACAATTGTATATCATGGCCATCAGGTGCATCAAATTGTATATTGCATTGACCTTTGTCTTCTTCATTACCACCACGTGCATCAGTTTCCACATTGCACAGATCTTTATCATCTTCATTATTAGCCCGGCTTGTAATTCGGTCATGGATCCGTCCCTGACAACGTCTATTAACTTGTTTTGACGATTATCATTTTCCATTTCCAGGGCAGTTTGCACGTCGTGTTGATCACTTTAATGTGATAAAAAAATCTTCATTTATGATGGAATGACAACTTTGTAATATCGAGGACGAGAAATTCAACTATGTTTCATATAAAATAGTTCAACATTAAGCACTTCTTAAATTTTATCATACAACTCTATATATGAAATATTTTTTGAAGCACATTTACAGTTTTATAAACTACAACATTTCTTCTTTAGATTGCATTGCTTATTTTGCTCACCAAATTGATTTTCAGCAAATAAAGCAAAAGTTTTCAGAAAACAATGAAAAAAATTAAAAGTAAAGAAAATATAATTACAAAAATGACAGTTCTATTCAGAAAAATGTTGAAATCCAACATCTTGAATTGATGTTCAGGGCATTTTTGATCATTTGAACTTCCTAATCAAGGGTAAAATTGAAAACATAAAAGTAGGGAACATAGTCGTTTCTTTAACGTTAAAGTCAATGAAGGTGGAGCACCTTTTTTTCTTTTTTTTTTTGTTGAATACTTTATTTCAAGTTTGAATTTTCAAAGTATCAAATTTTGCTATAAAGCTGATGATAAGTTTCATGTCCTTGATGGAATCAATCTTGACGAAGAAATTAGGGCTCATAATGGACGAAAACTGGGGAATGAAACTGGGGATTTAGGGCTCTAATGATAGAATTAAGTGGAAACATTTTGGACATTTCAAGTAAAAGAATAATTAGGATTTTTAACATACTATGTAACATATACATATCAAAGGTCTATTCGCCCATGTTTGGTTTTCATTATTTCTAAAATATATTTTTCTACCTCTTATTTTCAATCACACATTTTTCAATGAAATAATATTATACGCAAACTCAAAACTTTTTATTATTGTTTAACCACACATTTTCCATCAAACTACAATTTCAAAATGCATTATTTCCAAAAATATGGGGTGCAAACATGCTCTTATTTCCTTTTCTTTTAGTTATTAAAACTATGCCTAAGCATTTTTAACATAATTGAAATCGGAGGTTCTGGTCCAGTTCCAAAAAATCGAAAGTTCTGATTTGGTTCCAAAAAATATATATTTAGGAATCGGAATTGATAACCGATTGAGTCTGGATCGATTCTTGGTTCTTGAACCAGAATCGTAGGTATCGAATGCAACCAAATTTTTGTATATTTTTTTACTTTTACAATTTAAAGATTGGTTAAAAAATACAAAACCTAAAAACTCTAATTTGGATGGTAATTGTCAAAACTCTGGACCTTAACTCTAAGAAATCATGATTTGTTCCTACTATTTTGCCTCTCGTCTCACATCAGATTGTTGCACTTCAAAAATTAGTACATGTTAATCTTTGTAATTTGGGCATTCTATGAATTAAAAAGTTCAAGATATGAATGTGGTGTAAGTTGATGAATCAAAACATTATTTTTTGCAATTCAAGCTTTTTATTTTCTTGCATTGTTTACAAACTTAAGTGATTTTTTTGAATTTTTTAACTCGTGACATTGAACTTGGTAGCTGGGCAGTGGTGTACCTTTTTGTTTATATCGAGTTTATGATTCTCCTTTGAAATATAATTTTTTTTTATTTATACAATTAGAACGAGTTCAATACATAGACTACAATTTCTTGATACTATATGTTTACGTATCTAATTAGTATTTATTTTATATTAGTTCGTTTTAAAAGAATTTAAGTATTGTTCATAATTAAATTATAAGTTAAACATACCTCATTTATGGATAGAATAAGAAATACTAAAAAAAAAAAAAATCATTTATTCTCAAAATATAATATAATTTTTGATATTTTAATTTTCTACCATTTTCATGATTTTTAGTCTTTGCTATTTTGAGTCATGCAGTTGTATTTCTTAGCTTTTTGAAGATTTTTTAGCTAGATTTTCTCCGTTGCACATATATTGTCGAGTAGTAGCATATTAGGTACACGTATTGAAATAGCCCATATGAAAATATTTATTAAAAGTATATAAAAAAATGTTATGGGTAAAATCGAACCAAAATCGAAATCAACAGTTCGAGTTTGTATTTACTTCCAATAATTACAAGAATCCGAATTGTTTCATTTACGAAATACCTGAAGTATAGTGGATGGTTTAGGATATTGAAATATTCAAACCCATTCACCCGATGCCCAAACACCTAATTAAAAATAATAATTAATATATATCAAATAGGATGACCATATTAGTTGCTGACTATGAGTAATATTTTTTTTTTATTCTTATAATTTGCACAGTCTCCATCCTAAGATGTGTTGTGAGAGTGTAAAATATTTATGCGCCTACTGTATTTTTTAAATAATAGAAACAAATAAACAAATACAAAAGTTTAAGAAAATATTCGTCCCTAATTTCATGGCATGTTAACAAAATGGACATGAATAATCATCAGAAATGCAACAAAGAAATGGAGGACATAAATGCAAAGTGAGCAAATATCGAGGACCTTCCTTGCAATTAAAATGTATATGGATAATAACGTTTTTCTTATGAATATAATTACTCGTAAAACTATAAGGGTGTGTTTGATTGCATTTATTTTCTAAGAAAAATATCAGTTTTCTATCCAAATTCTTACTTTGAAGTGTTTGATTGCTATTTTTTTCACGAAAAATAAATACAATCAAACATACCCTAAGTGTTTAAATATTTTATCTTTTAAGTGGAAGCCTTTTAATAAAATAAATAAATAAAAATTGTTGATTAGGCTTTTTAACCAAATACCCATTTCCTTTTTACAGTAAAAATTGGATCAAATAATTTTGTTGATAAATAATTACAATCGAAGATCAACGTGATTACAATCAACAAAACCTCTCATCTAACTATGAGCTTCAGAGCATAAGTTTACTAGTCTAGATGCTTAAACAAAAATAAGAGGAGAAATAGTTATTTGA
>CAIGRB010053035.1:1527-14588 GCA_903798255.1 Fraxinus quadrangulata | reverse complement strand
AATTTTTTGAGACCATTAACAATATTGGTGAAGCGAATAATCATATTAACAATAGGTTCATCTTATTTCATGAAAAAGTTTTCAAATTCTTTAACCAATAGATTAATTTTAGTTTTTTTTACTTTACTAGTGTCAACGTGAGTAACTTCCAATACATACCAAATGTCATATGCGGAATCACACGTGCTAATACGATTAAATTTATTTCTATCTAAAGTACAATAAAGTAGATTTCTGTCTTTAGCATTCAAGAATAATTTTCTTTTATCATCTTCGTCATACTCCTCTCTAGATTTGGGAATGGTTTGATCAGGTTTACCATCAACATTAATAATCTTGGTAGGCACATAAGGACCATATTCAATAATTTTCCATATATTATAATCTATTGATTGAATGTAAATCATCATCCTAACTTTCCAATAATTATAATGTGTGTCATCAAAGAAATGTGGACGATTAGTAGAATGCCTCTCAAGATTTTGAAGATTGTAGTTAGTCATTGCTCAAAATTGTAGAATCTTAATTTTAAAGTGAGCACATCACTTTCATACCAATTGATAACCCATAATGACTAACCAAATGGGGGGTGAATTGATTATTAAAACTTTTTTGAATAACTAATTTAAATTCAAGCCAATAAAGATTAAATAAATAAATTGAAATAATAAGCACAAATGTAAAAGTAACAAGTACAAGGGGAAAGATGATGTAAACAATATAATTGTGGTGGTTCAATCCAAAGTAATGATCTACGTCCTCCGTTACAAAACTCTCCGATACGAGTAAGACTTTTTCACTATGTTGATTGACTTGTAATGCAATTCAACCCTTTACAACACTTTCGGTGACTTACAAACAAGGACTACCGATCTTTATACAATGTTGAGCTTTACGTCTCAACACGACCCACAAATTTGAAGGAAGTTGATTTTACAATTTAAAAACTTCTCTCTTAATAAATGATACGATCAAATTAAGTACCAAAAGAGAAATAGGCTAACACTTTAATAAATAACAATAAATGAAACTCAAGTATTAAGTGAGAAAAATTTTGATGAGTAGAATGATTTTCAAAACTTAATTTAATCAAAAGTTTTTCAAAGTAAATGATTTGATAAAGATAAATAAGATGTAAGATTGATACAGTTTTGCTCAAGAATATCTTACTTAAATGGTCTTAAAAAATGTCATATTGAATGCATACTGAAATGGTATTTATAGTTGTCAAAATGCCAAAATTTCTAACCAACCGGATGACCCATCCGGATGTCCGCGTACTGAATCGGACAACCCAACTAGCCATTGCACGTTAGAATTCAGAACGATTAAAAATTTGATCGTTGGACGAAGCGAACGTCCGCTTGGCCAACCGGATGTCCCTTGGACAATATTTTCCCGGATTTTTCTTTCTTGATTGTTTTGAAAAGTGTAGGCTTTTGAAGTGCGTTTTACTTAATTTTTCAAGGTAAGTGATATTTGTAAAAAATTTAAATATTAAGTTGAAATTTTTACCTTTTAAAAAATAATTTTTATGCAAGCGATTTTATGAAGTGATTTTTCTTATGCATAAAAAATTTATCCTTTGAGCTTATAATGATTCATTGTTAAGGATTAAAGCATTTTATCTTTACATATGAATCCAAAGCATCTAAATCTAATATCTTCGATCGATTTGACATGAATGCTTGGCTTCCATCTCGATTTTCATTGATCGTCAATTGTAAGTCTTTTGGTAGCAATCTTTTTGTCTCCAATATATCAACATTGCAACAAAGGTTATGAAGACTTGAATTCAAATGTTAGAGATAAAAAAATAATTTGTTTGTTATTATCAAAACATGAGGTTAATCATAGGTCACCAATTTATCCTACAAAAATCCAACACGTAGTACCACTAGAGGGTAATGTTGTAAGTGGGTATTCATGATTAAATACAAGGTTGATGGCGGCATTGAATGATTGGATGCAAAACGGTTCATATGGACTGATTGATTGTCACGTAACTTTTGCTCATGTTGCAAAGATTAATATTGTGAATTTTACTATCATTAGCTACTAATTTTCAACTGGTTACTTTACCAACTTGATATAAAAATGATTTTATAGGAGATGTACTTGACAAAGAAGTTTATATGCATGTTCCACTAGAATTTGATAAGACACTCAAGATGATAATTTGTGAAGAATAAAGAAATCCCTTTATAGATTAAAACGGTCTCCTAGAGCTCAATTCGAGGGGTTTACAAAAGTTATTAAACAACATGATTATATACAATGTTGGTGAGATCATACTCTTTTCTTTAAACATGCTTTGGATGGAAATGTAGTTATTCTTATAGACTATGCCCCTATTTGATTCCCTTTACTTTATTTTAATTTATTTCTCATACTCATTTTCGACCACTCATTCACACAATAAAATATTTTATACGTAAATCTAAAATTTTTCCCTACTACATTCTCCAAAAAAAAACTACTCAAAATATACTTTTTTTTAAAAAATAAAGGCCACCAAACGTGGGCTATATGTCGATGTTATTGCCATAACTAGCAACTATTTACTTGAGATTTCTTGTTTAAAAAGTTACATGTTAAAGAGTTTGAAATTAAAGATCTAGGCCCTCAGCAGTATCGTTTTGGTATGGAAATTGCAAGAACTAGGAAAGGGATTTTCTCTCAAAAGAGATATACATTCTGTTTATTGAAAGAAACTGGTACTCTTGGTTTTAAGCCAGCTGAGAAGCTTATTGATCCCAATCATCAACTTGGAGTTTGTTGAATAGGTGTTCCAACCAAGAAGGAGAAGTATCAAAGGTTGTTAGGTAAATTGAGTGTTAAGGTTGTGACCCAAATTCGGTTGGGTTCTTTTCAAAAAAAATATTGTCCACGCGTTTTTATACTATTTCCATCTTTAAGAATATTGGATGATGCGTTGTTGGGATTAGATAAGATGCCCTCAACTTGGTCGATGGAGGACAAATAACATAAGGATCGGAAGGTATTTTCACAAATTCATCTTCAAATTTCGAATAACATTCTTCGAGACGCTTTGAAGGAGAAAATGGCAGTTGTGTTGTGGTTGAAGTTGGAGCAATTGTGCATGGCTTAGAGTCTAAATAGCAAATTGCACCTGAAGTAGGGTATGTATTCTCATTGCATAACAGATGGCGAATCATTGGAAGATTGCTTCGCTATTTATAACGAGATTGTTGCTGATTCGGAGACTTTAGAAGTAAAGTATGAAAAAGATTTGGTCTTAATTCTTTTGCGTTCGTTGCCCGCTTCGTTAAGAGAAACTATTTTATATAGTCGTGATACTTTCACCATTGGAGATGTGTATGATGCTTTGTTTTCAAAGAAGAAGATGAAGCATTTGGTTAGATCTGAGGCTAGAGATAGAAAAGGTCTTGTTGTTCGTGGTGTTCACAAAATGTCAAAATCTAATTTCAATAATCAACTTTGTTTTTATTGCAAGAAGAGAGAGCACACCAAGAGGATTTGCAACAAATTGCATAATAAAGGAAACTTGGCTGCAAATTAGAAGAAAAAGTAATTAGAAACTACAGGTGAAGCTAATGTCGTAGATAACTATTTGAGGTATAGAAATGTGTTGGCTATTTCTGACGGCAAGTCCAAACCTGACGATGATTTGATTTTGGAAACAGCTTGTGCTTTTTGTATGTGTCCCAATCAGAATTTGTTTTCAACATATGAAACAGTTTCGACGGGTGTCGTGGTCATAGGAAACAACGCACCTTATTGGTAGTTGGTATTGGTAGAGTCAGACTTAAGTAGGTGGATGAGACAGTTAAAACACTTAATCAGGTTCAACATGTTCCTAATTCGAGGAAAAATCGTATCTCGTTGAATACTCTTGATTCAAAATGGTACAAGTTCTTTGGTGGAGATGGAGCTTTGAGGGTTTGCAAAGGTGTCCGTGTAGTATGGGATGGGCGAAAAAAGTCCCAGATATATGTCTTGGAAGGTTGTGCATAATCCATGTAGAACAATCAACAAATGTTTAGTATTGTGGTAGATATTCAGTTTGGTACAGTACCATTGGAATTTGATTTAGGGTCCATATTGAAGAATACAACTTAGTCGAGTTCAGATGATATAGATAATATCACTTTGTCATCACTTGCGGTGCCATCATATTCAATTGCTAGGGTCAGACCCAAAGAAGATATGTATGTGAATACTGATTTTGTTGCACATGCTTTAAGTATATTTGAAGGTGTTGAGTCTAGTAAGGAGCCTTCTACAAAAGCATTTGGTGTTGATTCTGTATCAGGATATGTTTCTGCTAGGTAAGTTTAAATCATTTGTGATTTTTGGTTGAACCCGAGGTAATTATGTGGAACAGTGCTTGGATTAATATATCCTAGTGGATATTGTGGAAGAGGTGGAGAATTTTTGATTCGTTGAAGAAATTAGTTTAGTTATTGTTGAAGAGTTAAGTTCATTCGTTGCGGTGGAATTTGTGTCAAGATGGAGATTGTTGGGTTTGTGACCCAAATTTGGTTGGGTTTTGTTTTTTTTTTTTTTTGGAAAATATTGTTTCCTTTATTCCACGCGTTTTTTATATTATTTTCATCTTTAAGAATATTGTTAGAGTTATGATATGTCCCCTATATATAGTTTTCTCTTCTTTATAAGCTAATTTATTATTAAAAGTTAGAATTGTGTAGGAACATATTATTGCTCTAATTTTTTCTCCATTATAGATGAATAAAATCTCTAATTCATTAGTCAAATTAAATTCTTCTCTTTTTGTTCATTTTATTGTTGTGACCAATACTTCATATCATGTCATATAACCTTGTTCTGCCCCCAACATTGATTGTTCACTCTCATACTTGGGATGATATTGTTTTCCTTGCTAGTGTAATTATCTAGTTTATGCAGGTACCATGTGAAAAACATCTTGATGCAGCTTTTACAGTCCTTAGATATCTTAAGAGAAGTCCATGATATTGTGTTCACTAATGTATATTAGGCATGTTCAGTAAGTAACCATAAGAGGTCTACATCGGTTTTTGTACATTTGTTGGTGAAAAGTTAGCCTTTGTTTGGTTTGGATAAAAATTAGATTTTAGTAGATTATGATAAAAATTAAAGATATGTGTAGTTGAAAAGTTGATAAAAGTTATGAGTCCTATGAAATGTATGATTGAAAATGAGTTTGAGATAAAAAAGAGTTTTAAGAAATGGGGACCAAACAAGGTTTTAACATCTTAAATAGGCAAAAGATAGTCTGTTGTCACTAGAAATAGTAACAAAGTAGAATTTGGAGTCGTCGCTCGAGGAATATATGAACATTTATGGCTGAAACAAATTCTCGAGAGTTGAAAGTTCAGTTTACAGGTCCAATGAAGCTGTTTTGTGATGATATAACTGTAATAAATATTGCAAACAATCTTGTGCAACATGATCGTACCAAACATATTGAAGTGGATCCACATTTCATTTAGAAAAGCTTGAAGAGGGACTAGTTCGCTTGCCACTTGGAATGACTGAACAACAAGTAGATTATATTCTTACTAAAGGACTTCCTCAGAACCTTTCCATAGTTTGACAAGCAAGTTGGGAATGATAGACATCTTAGAATCACGTTGAGGGGGAGTTTGAAGAAATCCAATTTTCTAGAATTTTTTTATTTTTTTCAGTTAAGAATTTCCATAATGTAATTATATTATATAGTAGTTATTTTTGTATTTAAATTTCTACTTGTTTGAATGATAAATTGTCATGTCAAGGTAAGCTGTTATGAAATCATATTGTTGACTTCACATTCTTAACATTTCATACATTCTATTATTGAGCACTACATACCATACATGTCCCGAAGGGTGAATTGCAAAAGTTCGAATCATGCTACTATACAACCAAGATGAAAAATGAAAAGCTACTTGTACCAAGTTCATTTGGCACTTCGAGGTACGTGCTATCTCAGTGAACCTATGTGCTATGAACCTGCGATCTACAATGGCTAATATGTTACAAAGGTAATCTAAAACATATACCCATGCCAAAATTATTGAAACTAACTACAAATTTCCATGGACTTATGGGGCTTGAATTACAAGTTGACATTCTCTATCATTTCCCTTTTCTTACTTTTGACCATCTTTACCAACAATGATGCCGACTAATTGACAAGGCTCAGCTTCCTCTAGCATTTGAACCACTGTTCTCATAGTAGGCCTTAATGCAGGAACTCTGGCTGTGCACAAAATAGCAATTTTCAAAACCTTAATAGCATCTTCCTTCTGAACTTGTGGAATAGTTGAGTCCACTATGCTTAACACACTTTCTTTACTCTTCAACTTGCTGTATAGCCAATCAACTATGTCCTTGTTCTCCCCGAACTCGGCCTCGACTGGTCTCTTCCCCGTCACAAGCTCCATTAGTACTACTCCAAAGCTGTACAAATCACTCTTCTCATTTACTTTGTTTGTATAGCCATACTCTGCATATAATAATTTGTTGCACGTAAATTAAAATCATCAGAATAACTAATAAACGATGAATTCAATTACTACGTAGTTCTAATGATTTGCTTACCAGGAGCTATATACCCTTGAGTTCCTGCAATGATTTGAGTCGATAATTCCTTGGTCAAATTTTCCTGAACAATCTTTGCAAGTCCGAAATCTGCAATCCGAGGCTTTAAATTCTCGTCCAACAAAATGTTACTCGATTTGACGTCGCGGTGAATCACTGGCCTGTCACAACCATGATGCAGATATTCCAATCCTTTCGCTGCACCAACAGCAATTTCATACCTGGTATCCCAATCAAGGGCTAGTTTTCTACAATTATGCAATCTATCCCATAAACTTCCATTGGGCATGAATTCATAAACCAGTAAGCTTGAGTCCTCACTAGTAATGCTACAATACAACTTAACCACGTTAATATGTCTTATTGAGCTCAATGTTTGAACCTCGGCCTCAAATTCCCGTGACCCAAATCCACGGTTCGCCAACATTGGAGTTGTGCTGCAGATCTTTTTCCGGTTACTGGTATTATTAGAGTGCCATATGTGCTTCACAGCCAATTCTATGCCATTTTCAAGAGCTACTCTATAAACATTGCCAGAACCACCTTTCCCTATTATGTTCTCTTGCTTTATGGAATCAAGAATCTCATCTTCTCTAAAGCTCAAAACATGGTAAGGCTTTACATTCCAAGAATCCTCCTTCAGCGATCGTCCACGTTCTGTTTTGCTCGTCTTCTTTATGCAAAAGAAGCCTGCAATCAGGAGTATGATAATGAATCCTACCATGAAGCAGAATAAGACCGTTCGAAGGTGCCTAGACGTGCCTGATTCAGATAAACATGGATGGAATTTCCTGATTTTATCACTACAAAGGCCATTGTTTCCTGCAAAGCTGTTATTGTAAGCTTCAATCAAAAAAGACTCCGGTATGGGACCGATCAATTGATTGCTTGAGAGATCGAGAAGGCTTAGACTGAGAGACGACAAACTCCCAGGAATTGAACCAGAGAGTTCATTCCATGACAAATTCAGGTAATTAAGAGTCTGTAAAGACCCCAGAGAGGCTGGAATTTGACCGGTAAGAAAATTATGAGCCATGTTAATATCAGTGATGGAATCACAAGAGCCTAAGGAATCTGGTATTAAACCAGATAACTTGTTGGCCTGCACCTGAAGACTGTTTAGTTGCTTGAGTTCACCAATTGTTGTGGGAATATTACCCGTAAACTGATTGTAACTCAAATCAATAGAAACCAAAGCCGAAGCCTTTGAAATATCTGATGGCAATTCACCTGAGAATCTGTTTTTAGCAAGCAAGAGGCTAGATAAAGAATTTGCATTTCCGATATCAGAAGTAATTGGCCCTTCCAAGTTATTTTCTGCAACATCAATCAATTTTGCATTAGGTAGCCCCCATAAACCACCAGGAACCTTGCCGGAAAGCAAATTCTTGCTCACACGAAAACGCGTTAAACTCTTGCAATTCGCGTAAGTTACTGGAATTTGGCCTGTGAAATTGTTCTGCAGGATCAAGAGCTTTTTCATAGTACCCTTCCTGCACATGTCTGGTGGTATCCGACCTGTGAAATAATTCTCCGAGGCATCGATGAAATGGAATTCCGACCAAGAACCAAGCTTCTCTGGCAGCTCCCCTGAAAGCATGTTCTTGTAAATGGAAAAGTTCACCAGTTTCTTGAATTCCCCCAGCTCAGGTGGGATTTCGCCATAAAATTCATTTTTAAAGACCTGAAAACTGACCAACTGACTCAAACTTCTAACTTCAGAAAGGTTTCCAGTAAGATTATTGTTTGAAGCATCGAAATATTCCAAGCTCGACAGACTTCCAAATCCAGCAGGTAATTTCCCAGTTAGTTCATTCTGGTAAAGCTCGAGCTGCCATAGTTTTCTCAGCCTGGAGATCCCAACAGGAATTTCCCCAGTTAAATAATTATGTGCTAATTCCAGGTTCATCAGCTCAACAAGATTTCCAATCCCGTCCGGAATTTTCCCTTCAATGCTGCAATTTGACAAGTATAGCCACTTCAGTTTCGTGAGCTTCAAAATTGCGGAAGGAAAAGGAGTTCGATCAAAGGGATTGTCTCCGAGGCTTAACACAACAAGATTCGTCATGTTTTCAAAAGAATTCCAGGGAAAAGTTCCTGAAAATCCACTTCTATTTGCGTACAAATACATTAATCCATTGAGCAACGAAATACCTGGAAATGATCCAGAAAAAAAGTTGTTTCCCAGGTCTAAATACCTGAGAGAAACACACATGTTTAATTCATCTGTAACAGGGCCATACAAAAAGTTGAATCCCAGGGAGAGTTTTTCCAGTGATTTTAGCTTGCAAATGGAATCCAACGGAATTGAGCCCGTCAGATTCTGTCTGGAGAGTTCAATTTCTTTTACTGCATTATTTGAATCACAAGTGATTCCTGAAAATTTACACGTAGGATTGGAGGATTCCCAGGAATCAAATACTTTGGTCTTGGATTCATGTAAGGCGGATTTGATGGATAAGAGTGTTTGCAGCTCGTTGGCCGCTGCTGCGCCGGCGGAGGAAAGGAGAAAGAGAAGAAAAAGAAATAGAAGATTCCCCGTGAAAATGGTTTCCACCACCATAGCTAACGACTGGATTGACTCAGATAAGGATTTTTTCTTGCGTCTTCAGAAAGACTACATGTTTTCACATTTATCTATCAAGAATTGCTACCTTTTCTTGTGGACAATGATTGTTTAATTTCTTATTTTAATCTTTTTGGCTCCATTATGTAAATGCGTTTGGTGTAAGTTGGATTGGTTTCGTGGATTTTGTTGGATTTTTTTTTTTTNCTCCATTATGTAAATGCGTTTGGTGTAAGTTGGATTGGTTTCGTGGATTTTGTTGGATTTTTTTTTTTTCTTGTTCACGTGTTAGTAATTAATAATTACACACATTCAATTGAATTATGAATATTAGATAGTCATTTTTTATGAGTTGTTAGATTATAATGATATAAGTTGATTTAAAAACTAATTAATTGTAGAAGGTACATTTTCTGATTTGATCCAGTTCGATCCAATTTTTTTTTCTCAAGAAATTAATTGTAAAATGTACATTTTCTGTTTTAACCTTTCAAGAGTGTCGGTAGTTATCAATCGGTTTTGTGAATATTAAACACACAATTATGAGTCCAGGTGAGATTTCCGGTAAAACTAGCGGATAGCATTTCTCAGTTATTCATTTTTTTTTTTTCTAGATGAATCAACTACGACCTGAATCCTACTGAAGTTGCTAACAGAGACTAAGCAGATATTGACCTATGATATTTGTACACTTTGGCTTGGCACCTTCCTTTGGGTAAGAAGGGGCCGCTCAAGTGAGTCTTCTACAAGCAACAAAGACAAACAATACGAGGTGGTCCATTTCATTAATCGAACACACTAGCATAATCATTTCTATTTGGTTCCAATTTCCAAAAGAAAAAAAATTAAATAAAGTTGTCTGCGATTCACGGGGTGCATTTCTTCTTGACACAGAAAGGAATATCGTGCGGTAGTAGTCTGTTTCGCTAGATTACCTTCTGCCTTCTTTCGGTTGTTTTGGAATGAAAGAAATTTGATTACAATTTGTAAAAAGGTTGCAACATAAAAGAGAGATGCATTGAAAGTAAATTGATCATTGATTGCTTGAAAACTATAAATTATAATTGATGAAAGCAGGAAATTACAATGGTTGGTGCAAGGAGTGAACACTAGAAAGTTTGAAAGATGTTTGAAAGACTAATACCCCATATAATATCATTCAGAATAAAAATCTAAGTGATAAGAGTAGACGTTTAAATGATGAGGAATCATACCAAATGTTTACCAATATCAGAGCTATTTTACAATTGAAATAAATATTACAATGGAAAGGAAATTACAACTCAAACTAGACTAATATTTATAATGTACGCCCGAAGTTGAGCAAACTGCGGCTGCGATTGGGTCAAAGGGTTTAAGTAAAGCTACGGTCCTTGACATTCTCCCCCATTTATTTTGGCGACATCCTTAGAGTCATCGATGAATGATATACTTCAATTAATGGTTTGAAAGTTTCAAGGTCTTTTTCTCTTTCTCAAGTATTCTCCTCGTTGCTGCATCCGCTTCATTTGACCAAGTACTCTTGATAATATTTCTTAGAAGCTCGAGTCGTTCGATGGTCAAGAATCTCTTCAACAACCTTCTTTTCGACTTTTTTTCAATTAAACATAGGTCGCTTGGCTCATTTCTAGATGCGTCCTCCTTGTTGGCAAAGTATGGCTTGAGTACGCCAACACGAAGGACTTTATGGATTTTACACCATGAAGGGAGTGCAACTCTACATGCGATTCTTCCAATCCTCTTGACGATGGGTAATGGTCCAATATATTTGGCACCAATTTTGAGTCTTTCCCTCTTGCAGTTTATAATAGTTCTAGTCGGAGAGTTTCACTATTACCAGATCTCTAACATTAAATTCAAGGAAACGACGCTTTAGATGTGCAGACTTTTTGTACCGTTTCTAAACTTTCTCAAGATAACTCCGAGCAATTTCAATGTTTCATTTCCACTCTTGAGAGAAGTGTTTTGCTTGAGGGGACTTGGTACTTTAATCGATATTCACAGCAAGAGGGAGTAACGGTTGCTGGCAAATAACAATCTCAAAATGACTCTTATTAGTAGAAGAGCTCTTTTTGGCATTGAAACACATCTGAACCTCATCCAAAAGTTTCACCTAATTTTTCTACGAAATAAAGATAAAGTGCTAAAGATAGTCTTCCAACATAAAATTAAAGTGCTCCGTTTGTCCGTCGATTGTGGGTAAAAACTAGAACTCATGTTTAAATTTGAACCAAGGAGTTTGAACAACTCAGTCCAAAATATGCTAGTAAATCGAGGATCCCAATCGATGATGATGTCCTTGGGCAGTCCCCAGTATTTGACAATATGCTTGAAGAAGAGTTGAGTTGTCTCTTTGGCTGATACATACTTGGGCATTGCGATGAAAGTTGCATATTTTGATAGACGGTCTACCACAACGATGATAGTGCCAAAATCTCCAACTTTTGGAAATCCAATAATGTAGTCCATCGATACACTCTCAAATGGTCTATTTAGGACGGAAATGGGCTTAGCAAGCCTGTCTTTTTCTGATGATCTACCTTATTTTCCTAACACACAAGACAAGTTTTCACATTAGTTTCAATGTCGTCCTGCATTTGAGGCCAGTAGTATGCACGATTTAGTAGTGCAAAAGTGCGTTCGTCTCCGGGATGCCCTGCCCAAATCGTATCGTGGCATTCTGTGATTAATGATTTCCTCAAATCTCTGCCCTTAGGGACATATAGGCGGTCTCCCTTAGTCTTCACTAGACCCCATCTAGTCAGAACTGTCGTGTTTTACCTTTCTTGATGAGCTCAACCAAATATTAAGTAGTCGGGTCCTTATCTAAAAGCATCCAAATTTGGTCCCTTGTGTTTGTGGTCACCGTGTTCCCTGAAAAAGTAGGCATAGAGCAAATGGTGGCCAAGTTGACCCGGCGACTAAGAGTATCTGCAACATGATTGCTATATCTGGGACGATACTCCAGCATGAAGTTGAACTTTCAAAGTAGTTCCTGCCAACGAGCCTGTTTGCTTGATAGTTTCAGTTGGGACATGAAGTAACTAACCGCAGTGTTATCTTTCTTCACAGTAAATGGAAACTCAAGCAAATAATGACGTCATCCCCTAAGGCAATTGACTATCGTCAACAACTCCTTTGTGTGCGCCGAGTAACGACATTCTGTCTAATTCAGCTTTCGGCTTTCATACACCACCGGATGTCCTTCTTGCATAAGGACTCTACCAAGTGCAAAATCTGAAGTATCGATATGCACTTCGAATTGTTTAGTCATATTTGGTAGGGCTAACACTAGGTTTGTCCACATAAACTTCTTCAACTTTTCGAAATCACTTTTGCATTGGGGTGACCAGTCTCAATCCTTCAATCCTTATCCTTCTTCGTCAATTCAGTAAGTGGCAATACAATTTTTGAGTACCCTTTCACAAATCTTCGATAGTAACTGCATAGCCCGAGAAATGAACGCACATTATGGACATTCTTTGGTGGTTGTCAATCTTTGATGGTTGTAACCTTCTTCGAATATATGCGTACGTTGCCTTGATCGATGATGTAACCCAAGAAGCCGATAGACATCTGAGCGAAGGAGCATTTCGACTGTTTGGCATAGAGTTCATTCTCCCGTAGCCGATTGAAAACTTGCCTCACATGTTGCACATGTTCCTCTAATGTCTCGCTGTAGATTACTATGTCGTCCAAGTACACCACCACAAAATTGTTCAAGAACTCGTGAAGTACTTGATTCATTATTTTACAAAACATAGCTAGAGCATTTGTCAAGCCAAAAGGCATCTCCTTAAATTCAAAGGCTCTGTATCTTGTTACCACCATGGTTTTTACCTCATCTCCCTCTTTGATTCGAACTTGCTAGTATCCAGACCTGATATTAATCTTTGTATAGTATCTAGTCCAGCTTAGTTGGTCA
>CAIGRB010052977.1:71035-93737 GCA_903798255.1 Fraxinus quadrangulata | reverse complement strand
TTTTTTTATTTAAATTTTTTGTTTTTTTTAACTTTTTTAAAATTTTTTTATTTTTTTTTTTTTTTTTTTTTTTTGTATGGATGTCAACTTTGATAAATGGAAGCAGGTAGGATGTTGTTGAAAATCATGTATTTTTTAATGTTAAATATTTAGCAAGTAATGAAAAGAAAATGTCTTCTTCCTTCTTCAATTTTCATTTGTTAAAATAGAGTATTTCTCTTCCTCTAGCAAAACCGGTGAGCACTTAGTAAATACGGTAAGTGGATTGCATATACGGTAAGCTAAGTGTAAATCTGGTAACTTTAGTGTTCACTGTCAAAACTGATAAGGATATATCAAATACGGTGAGCCTTAAGTAAGTACGGTAAGAGTTATGCAAATCTGGTAAACTTGTATAAAACCTGTAAATTTATACAAATCCGATAAGCTCCTTAAAAGCTGGTACGCTTTGTCAAAACTGGTAATTCCAGTTCTTTGAAACAATAATCTTTCAGAAACTACTAGATTATTAGATCCAGGAATCTTGAGATGGAGAGAAAAATATAAATTTTTCCATATAGGGTTAGCACAAATAGCTCTTAAACCTCTTATTAAAGAAGGATTAAATGCATGTTTACTTGTGGCCTTAAGAGATTGCAAGCATTTAAACTTTAATGATAACTTACTTGGTTTAATTGAAACCAGTTTATGTAACGGCCCAGTTTATTTCAACCGATTTCCAGATTTCTCATTATCTCCAATGGATCCGAATATTTTGTATGTGTTGGCCCTAAACATTGGATCTAAAGGATACGAAGTGAAAACATTTAGTGAGCATGTCGCTATTATCTCTAGAGTTTTTTTTATAAAGCCATGAACACTTTAAGCCTGAAATCTAAAAGAGTTCGTAAGAAAGGCTCAACGATAATGATTGAGGCTAATCTTGCCAAGTCTAGAACTGTCCAGGCAAAAGTTATATCCTACAATGATATTTCTCTTCCAAAACAATGGCCATGGGAAGCAGCTTCTTAACCAAGGACAACTGAAAATCATGACGTAGAACAAATTATTCAAACTCCTAATGGAACCGTGGAAATCTACTTAAATAAAAGTGGAAGAAGGGCGATTTAAACATCACAGAATTGCCAATTACAAAACACCTAAAACCTATGACAAACCTACTGACTTGAACAATTATGTAGTTTAATCAGCACATGTTTTCTGAAACCAATAACTTAACACCAAGTGTAAAATGTGTGGAAAATAGTATAATAAAATAGTTCAAGCAGGTCATATAATTTAGACTATTTATGAATCATATAAAGTGGCTGTGCGTGCTCTCTTAAGCGGCATCTAAAATAAATTGAACCAAAGCATTAAAAACCTCGATAAAAGAGATACTAACTCATGATATGCATGAGATGCATGAATCCACGTAAAGCGAGGCATATACGGTAACATGTAACGAGCATGAATGCACAACAACATGGAGTGATGCCTAGACGTAGGTGATGTGAAGACATGACATGTACCATGATGTCAACACCAACCCAAATGCACAAACCGACTCTAAAAGACCGTACACTCCCAACAACATAGCACTCCAACGGACTAAGCCAAATCCCAAACAATAGAACTTAATCAACCAGAGAAATCAACATTAAATCAAAATTCGCTCCAAAATCACTCAAAAATAACGATCACAACCTCAATGACCCAAATCACCAACCACTCACTAAAAAAAATACAATTCTCATCAACAACTAATACCAAGTGATTGACTATAGTAAAGAAACACACCAAGAAACCATAAAAAAATCATGCCAAAATGGTCATCAATTCGATTTTTGTTGAAAAATCATATACAAATGGACAAAACATTATAACATTGATCAACAACAGTAATGCAATAACCAAAATCGAAGGAAGAACGAACATTACGTGAAAAATCCCAAAGTAATTGCAAAAATACGAAGAAAATCAACATAGTCAATGTTTACCTTTGAAGTTCAATGATTTAATTAAATATCTACTCGATGAAGTGATTCTAGTGTGTATGAAGTGGGTAATACACCAATTTGGCGTGGGTGGTGAAGAATTTGAAGGAATCAAATGAGGAAATGGGAAAAAATGCGAAAAACCCTTGAAAAGAACTTTAATATTCAAAAACATGGGCTGTCACTCGAGCGAGGGTCAAGCGATAAGCGAGCGAGACAGCTTCTGCTACTGTCGATCAAGCAAGCCCCAGTGATAAGCGGGCTTAAACTCAATTTACAGAAATAGCACCAAAATTTTAAAAATTAAGAAAATAGCATTTTTTTTCAACAATATGTAAAATAAGTAGATCAAGCTCCCGACACCTCGATAATTAAAATAATGCATGCAAGCACAAGTTGAGCATTATCAAGAAAGACTTTCCCACATACTAAATTAAGTTCAAGATGAAATAAAGTGTATAAGTAACTCATCCGTGTAAAGTGCCACTATTTACTCGTGAAGATGACTCCAAACCTTAAATTTGTGAGAAGGGACATGCAAACATCACTGTTAAGTACGAATAATCCCTACTAATGAAAGTGAAATCCGAATGAATTTTAGGACCTGAAAACGAGCTCAATTACATGATAAATTTTCTTTCTTTCCCTGAATTTGAGCATGTAATAATTTTTTTGTCTCGTAAATAACATTTCGTGTACAGACTCTTGTCCATTAACGACTAAATTGACCCCTGTAACGAGCTTTAGACCGGTCAACCCAAGTCAGATAACCATAGGCACCAGGTTATGAGAAACCCATCAGGCTTATTTACTCGAGTCAAATAGGCTTCGAACAAAAGTATAAGATGAATCAAATATGTATACACCTTTTTTTAAAACAATGCAGTGAGACTCATCACGAGCTAATGTCATCTAAATATAGATCAATTTACGTTCGAGGTTACACTATCAACATGTGATTGACATCCCAAATCTCACACATGCGGTCCAGACTCACTCACAATATCATAGTATGTGCTGTGTAGATTATGCATGATGACACATATACTCAATACTCCACATTAAACCGGACCAAGTAATGGAAACCACACGTTTCAAATCACCATAATGTGTTGTTAGTAAAAAGAAATATAATTTATCCATTTTTCAAAAA
This sequence comes from Fraxinus quadrangulata, assembly GCA_903798255.1. NCBI lineage: Eukaryota > Viridiplantae > Streptophyta > Magnoliopsida > Lamiales > Oleaceae > Fraxinus > Fraxinus quadrangulata. The sequence goes on along the minus strand of CAIGRB010052977.1, from coordinate 90,608 downwards.
AAAAAAAATTGTTTTTGAAACCAATACTTATAAATACATAAAAATAGAAATAACAGAAAATACCATAAAAAGAAATGGGATGTATGCATGAATGAATGAATGGACACAACAAATTGTACAAGCATTCACCTAAATGCCAAATCAGTGTGAAATTTGAATGCCCTTACCGTGAAGAGCATGACCATTTTCACGACCTTCCAGGTCGTTCCTCTTCACCCAGGCTTTCTTAGAAGTAGAAGTTAATTGAGTTAACCGAGTTATCATCTTAGCTAAGTGGCTAACTTGATTGGCAAGAACGTTAACCTTCCTAGTGAAATCCTGATTCTTACTTCCAGTCACACGGTTACGACACCTAGGTCTAGTGTGTCCCAGTACATCATAGTGGTGGCAAGTGGGAATGAACCTAGGTTCAAACCTGCTCGGTGGTTGATGCTGAAATGTAGGATGACTGACCCTACGCTGTCTGATAGGTCTCGATCCTATGGCATGCTTACCTTTAGTTTTAGGATAAGCAACCTCACGAGCTTTGTTAGTGGTACAAACAAACGTGATCCTGGATGTACTAGCAGTAGCATCACGATTATGTCGATAACCCAGACTATGCCTATTTTCAGCAGGCTTGTTCATCCTAAGCAGATTGTCCAGCTTCTGCGAGCCACTCATAAACAATTGAAGTTGAGCATTAAATTTATCAAGATCAGTAGTTAATGATTTAGCTTTGACTTCCTAGTTTTCAGTAGCCTGTTTCAAATCACTCAAGGTGTTAGTCTAATTTGACTGATACTCAACAAATTTGACTTTAATCCTTTCACATAAAGCACATCAGAGAGAACATGTAGTCCAGCTATTTTAACAATACATTTTCCTTGAACGGTGCAGTAGCTCAATCTCCAAATGTAACTACACTGCCATTCCATTCATCTAGAGATGAGAACAATGCTTTATCACCACACATGTATCTTGAACATACACTGTCAGGTAAGCTTTAAGAGCAAGATGGAAAACCTAACAATTAATCTGATCCTCAAACCGTTCACTTTCGTTCTTCCCTTCCACTTTCTCAATCTCGCGGTCAGATTCTATTGTAGCAATTGAAGTGAAGGCCATGTAATTTGTTTATCCTCACCATCAGATGTCTCATTCTGAGAACTAGATTCTGACTTCTCATCACTCATGGTCACGGCTAAAACCTTAAGACGTTCTTTGCTCGAACTCATTTTCAAGTTAGGACATCCACTCCAAATGTGACCAAATCCCTCGCACTCATGGCATTGGACAGATTGAGATTTCTTAACGGGAGTCCTAGAGGTATTTTTCTCATGCCTACCTCTAGTTATTTCGCTCTTGATACTTTTTCCTATTCCTCATCACCTTTTGGAAATTTTTAACGAAATAGGCAATTTCATTGTCCCTAAGGGTCTCAGTATCAATGGACTAGCCCTCCTCTTTTCTAGTAGTATTCATGGCGAGGGATTTAACCATTTTTGGTTGTGACAGTGAATTCATACGTTTGAAGTGATCTTGCAAGTTCTTCAATCTTAACAGCATCTAAGTCCTTACTTTCTTCTATCGCAGTAACCTTAAATCTAAACCTCTCGAGTAGTGATCTTAGGAGTTTTCTATCAATTTTAGACTCGGGGATTTTTTTACCAAAGTTAAAGCTAGAGTTAACTATATCATTCAATTTCGTATAGAATTCATCGAACAATTCATCGTCCTTCATTCTAATCTCTTCAAACTTAGTAGCCAACATCTGCAGTTTAGAGTTTTTAACAGTTTTGGTACCCTCATGTGTGGTTTTTAATATATCCCAAACTTCTTTAACATTTTCACACATCGACACTCGCTTAAACCCCTCAACAGACACAGCCTAGGAATAAGGCATGAAGACCCTTAATATTCCAATTACACCCATCCAAATTAGTTTTGGTCCACAATGAGATATCAGTAGGTGTAACTATACCAGTAGCAGTTGTTATAGGCGGAGCCTACCCATTTTCAATGCTAATCCAAATACGTTCATCAAACTCTTTAAGAAAAGCTCTCATTCGGACTTTCCACTAAGCATAATTTATTCCGTTGAAGAACGGAGGCACGGTTAATGATTGACTCATCTAGAATAATATAAAAAGGGCTAAGAATTGATTTAAGGCTCTGATACCAATTGAAAAATACATAGTTCGTCCCTAACACACCTAGAGAAGGGTGAATATGTGTATAATGCGAAATTTAAAATTACTAATGAATTAAATAGTAACAAGTCACTTTTTAATTCTTTTCTAGATGATTAAACATGTAAGTTATTTTAGTCCTAAATTTGAATACTAGAGTTTGTATGATCAATCGATAAACAAAGTAAAAGCAGTAAATCAACACCAAGATGATCACTAAGAAACACAATTGAGAAAAACTCCGGGCACTTTGCCAGTAAATCCACTATAAACGATTTTAACAACTTATAGTCTATCAGACTAGATGACTCGTACTATCTGATATCCCGACTGCACTCCTTACGGCTCTCTCTAGATCATGTGCTCCCCTCACCAATCCTTAGCTATTGTTGCCAAAGCTCTTCGTGGAATCTGCTACCCTGCAGTACTCCTAACCTTGTGAAATCGTCTATCTCCCATGGATCAATGAATAACACCTTGTTCTTCATAGACTGGAACACCAGTCAACTTCTCTCGATCTTTAGAACTCTAGCCAGATGTAAAGAAAATGCAGTTTGGTATTTGGATTATAGGAACGATAGTTTTTCTCACCAAAATAATCAAAATAGACGAAGGTTGAAAGATAAAATAGAATGAATCTCTCACAGATGAAGCTCTCTCAATGTTCAACCTTGTATATTATAGGAACGATATTTTTCTCACTAAAACAATCAAAATAGACGAAGGTTGAAAGATAAAGTAGAGTGAATCTCTCACAAATGAAGCGCTCTCAATGTTCAACCTTGTCACTTTTCGTACAGATGTGTTTTTGGTATATACTGGTAAGTTAGGAAACGAATGGGCCGGGTAAAAAATATTTAAATCGCGAAATAAATTTTTTTCTAATAACCACGTCGCTCAAGCGAGGGATCATCGACGGTCATGTCGCTTGAGCAAAGAAGGGCGCGACAGTCCAGCGATGATGTTTCTATTTTCGTAGTTCGAGCCAAACCTTGATGACAGTCTAGCAAAAAATAGCTCCATATTTCCTCCTTTTGCCATTCTCGAACCCTAGACCTAATAACCCTATTTTCAACTATTTGCACATTACTCCTTCACTTTTTAAACAAAGTCCAACTCAGTCATTTTGTTTATAGAATTGTCAATTACAAAATATTTAAAACCTAACATAACTTAATAAGTCAGAAGAGTCAGATTATTATTCAACTAGCTCTTCAAAAGAGGAAGAAAGTTAAAAAGAATGTTCATGTAAAAATGCTTCAATTGAGGCATTTATGAATATGGATGGACTGTAGATTAATGTTGTCATATCTGAGGATCAACAATTTCTTCTAGAAATGGTTTACCAGGTTTCTAGTCCAATAGAAAAAATCCTCAATAAATACACTAAAGAAGAAAACATTCAAAATCCGATATCTCAAGCCCCTATAGAAATTTTCACTATGAAAGAACTTTTTGATAGAATGGAGACCCCTAGGGAAAAACCAATAATGATAGGAGAGTTAAATAAGGAGGTTAAAGACCTCAAAAGGGAAGTGACACTTTTACATGAAAAAATAATACAAATGGAATCCGAAGATTTAAGAAATCTAAATAATAGAATTCAACAGCTTGACATTTCTAAACCTAGAAGCCAAATGATTCTTCCAGAAGAATAAAAGAAAACTGAAAATAAATTTTTCCTATCAGCAATTCAAAATGTTATATCTTAAGTTGTATTGACAGTTTTTTAGACAAAATGATTATTATAAAAGAGTTGTAAAATTCAAGGAGTCTTTTGGCGTATTGTGTAGATGAACTAGGAGTCTTTAGGTTCGAATATGGAACATGCAAAAAGAGTCGCCGGAATTATGCTAGCCCGTCACCAAGCTGATGCTCGAGCGAAAAAAATAGAACCATCGTCGCCCATCTGTCGCTAGCTTGGTGCTCAAGCTACGATATTTTTCAAAATACCCTAGTTCGTGTTTTTCAAAAGTTATATCTATCTTATACTACCTAAATACCTCCTATTATAAATACCCAATGCACATTACATTTTTCGTGGTGGTTGATCATTATTTTCTATCTTCATAACATCCTTTGGTGACCAACTAACAATTCTACACCTTGAGATTAATCAATCATAAGTTGGAAAAAAATAAAAATCATCTAATTGAAAACACTCACTTCCTAAATATAATCAGGAAGATATTTCTCAATAGCTTTCAGAGGTTGCTGAAAATTGAGGGAAGTTGGACCAAAAGCACGGGAATAGTACAATAATAAGGTGTTATTGGTGATCCATAGGAGATAGACAACTCCAGAAGATCAGGAGCAGTGTGAGTAAAGCATGTTCTAGTGGGACTTCGAGATTGTAGGAATTAGATCGGCGAGTCTAGTGGATTTTTTAGGCTGGATCATACTGTAAATTCTTATTATCTAAAGTGAAAGTTAGTGGCTTGGTCTTGAAGTTTTTAATCCTGTAAAAGATTTTCTCCGTCAATGAATCTTGTATTATTTACTGCTTTATTTATTATTGTCACAATTCAATATAGGTTAAAATTGACTTGATTGACTAAACATCTAGAACAATTAAAAAGTGACTTTTTACTTTTAATTGGTAATTTTTAATTCTACGTTATTTACCTATTTACCCCGTCTAGATAATTTTAGGATTGAACTTGTAACCTTCACAAAAGGTAGTCATTCACAGATGGTGGGTAGAAATTACCCTAGTTGTTAATAAGTCATTGACAATCAAAAAAGCTGCTTCAATTGATAGCGGTGCTGATTTAAATTGTGTTAGAGAAGGACTTATCCCTACAAAGTACTTCGAAAAAACTTCTCAAAGTTTAACAACAGCTAACAAAGTTAATATGAAAGTAAAATATAAACTTTCTTACGCATATGTTTGCAACGAGGGATTATGTATGAATTCCTCCTTCACAATGGTTAAAAATCTCTCCCAACAAAATTAAAACCTATCTTAATTGATGATGACGTGATATCCACCACCTTAAAAGGTAAAAAGATACTTTTCAAAGTTATCCACAAACCTATAACAAAGGAGATCAATGTCTTAAAAGGACAAGAAAATTCAAAGATAAATCAAATAAATTTTCTTAAAGAGGAAATAAGAATTTCTAAGATTAAAGAATTATTAGACAAACTAGAAGCCTTGAACAAAATAATGGTTATAAAAAATAGGTTCATTCCAGAGGTTTTTAGTGATCATCCTAATGCCTTCTGTGTAAGAAAAAGACGTGGTTTCATTACCATTTGAAAAAGATTTTAATGAAGAAAGTATTCCCACTAAAGCAAGACCTGTCCAAATGAATAAAGAAGTGTTAGAATATTGCAAAAAGGAAATTAAATCCATAATGGAAAAAAGATTGATTAGACCAAATTTAAGTCCTTGGAGTTGCTTTGTCTTTTATGTCAATAATGCGGCAGAAAAAGAAAGGGGAGTACCTAGATAGTAATTAATTATAAACCCCCTAAATAAAGCTCTACGATGGCTAAAGTATCATATTGGTAACAAAAGAGACTTATTCTCAGGGCTTAATGAAGCTCATCTATTTTCAAAATTTGATCTAAAATCTAGATATTGGCAAATTCAGATCAAAGGATAAATATAAAACTCCCTTTACCATTCAGATCAAAGGATAAATATAAAACTGGTTTTATAAACTCACATAGGAGAAGGAATGAAGATTCTATAATATCATTTATCATTTCATTAGACATTTCCTTCTACATTTTTCATACATCTCGGCTATATATATAGCCAAACTTGTACACATAATCAAAGATATTTTCTACCAACTATTCTATCAACTACCATACTACTCTTACACATACAAGTACTACACCATACTAACTTGTATAATACACTAACTTGTCTAACTTTACATCATTTCATAGTTAGACATTAAACCAAAAATATGTAACTAAATGTTTAACCAAAAATACAATAGGTATGTGATAACAAAAATGTCACAACTCCAACAAATCGTCATTAAATGACAAAAAAAAAAAAAAAAACTAGTGGGGACTTTTGAGTTTCAAGGCATTGGCAGTATTCGAATCTTAAAGCTTTTTCAATCTTTAAATAAAGAATGGTTGAGAATTCTCAGTCTCTAAATTTGTGGCCGACGGGAGCTTAATGCTCATTTTACTAGTGGCTAATAATACACGTGAAGTGTCATATATTGACAAAAATGATGAGTTCTAAGAGGACTTCGTGTGAAGGCCATTTTACTTGTGTCCATCAATTGCATATGAAGACCTCGTAACTTTTGAATGAAATTGGATGAGTGGTTTTGATGGATTATGAACAACAAAGATGAGGAAAGGTAGAGATTTCAATCATTAAATATTGGTGTTACACGGCTGGAATATATATAGCCGTTCTTTAGTAATTTACGAAGTGTTTTTCTACAAACTATTCTACCTACTACAATTCAACCATACTTGGTTGCATACTTGATTGTTTCGGGTCCTATCTTGCTTAAGTTATAATATATAACTTTGGCTACAATTGAGTACAAAATATTTAGGACAAATCATAACAAAAAACATTTGTTTGTTGACAACAAAAGTGTTACACGTTTGTCAACACTCCTCAGCGACACTTTTGTTGGAAACACCAAGTCATTCTCTTAATATTTCAAATCTTTCCTTAGGCAAAGCTTTGGTTAAAATGTCAGCAAGTTGTTCCTCAGAACTGCAATGCTTCAGCTCCACCTCTTTTCTTCCTTGAGCTTCCTTGATGAAATGGTATTTGATTTTTATATGCTTAGTCCTTCCATGGAATATTGGATTTTTCACCATAGCCACTGTTGATTGGTTGTCACAAAGGAGAGTTATTGCCTCAGCTTGTTTATGCCTCAGATCATCCATCATTTTCCAAAGCCAAATAGCCTGATTTGTTACCTCTGATGCTGCTATGTATTCTGCTTTAGTAGTTGATTGTGCCACGGTTTTTTGCTTAACTAAATTCCAGCAAACAATGCTTGAACCAACACAGAAAGCATAGCTAGAAGTGCTCTTCATATCATCAACTGATCCAGCCCAATCACTATCAGTGAAACCAGTTAAAAGTAGAGTTTCTGATTTCTTAAAGTTGATCTCCATCTCCTCTGTTCCTCTGATATATCTCAGCACTCTCTTGGTAGCTTGGAAATGGTTTTCACTAGGTTCTTGCCTGAATCTTGATAGCATATTCATAGCAAACATTATATCAGGTCTAGTGGCAGTTAAATATAACAATCAGCCAACTAAACTTCTGTAAATCTTCTCATCAATCTTCTTTTCTCCATCTTCTTTCATCAGCTTTAAATTTGGAACTAAATGGGTGTTAACTGCCTTACAATTTTCCATGTTAAACTTCCTTAGCACCTCTTTAGTATATCTCTTTTGGCTAACAAAAATTCCATTCTTTGATTGTTCAATCTCCATTCCAAGGAAGTACTTCATTTCCTCCAAATCCGTCATCTCAAACACCTTTTTCATTTCATCCTTCACCATTTCAATCAATGCTGAATTACAACCTGTGACTAGAAGGTCATCAACACATGTATCTGAGTGGCTTGGGAAGCCAATGACCTATCCAAGCGATTCAACCCATCTTTGATGGTCGTTATATGTGTAGATACATGAACGCCTAGCAAAATTATGCCCAAGACTTTTATTCTTATTTAAATTATATATAATTGAGTGATTACCTACTTAATATGTGTAGATTATGTTAATTATAGGAAAATCCCAACTTTGATACAATTTCTGTGAACAGTGGCTATTTGGAGCTTAATTGGAATTTATTTGAAGCAATTGAAGTTAATCGAATTGGAAGAGATCAATTGAAAGTATTAATGGAGCATTCAGTAAAAATTCACAAGTTTAGATAGTTAAATTTGACATTTAAAAGTTTGAGGACTAAATTGAACACTCTAAAACCTGTATTAGATCAACTATAATGATTTTAGAATGAAGAGGACTTAATTACAATATTATAAGATGAAGGACTAAAAGCAAATTAGAAAATGAGTTCAATTGGAAAAGGGATTTGTTTCCTTTTTCTTCTCAAACTATTTGACAGAAATCAAATTGAACACGATTTTACCTAAATTTTGTTCTATAAATATGTGTCATAGTCTAACAATTAAGGGGCTTGTAAGTTTCATTATACAGATACATTTAAGCCAAAGTTTGGAGGGGTTCAATGTAAATATATTATTCAAGTTAAAAGGAGGAGAAAAAATCAATTTGGAAGCTAGGGTTTCAAAATTTTACAAGAAGAAGGTGGAATCTTGATTCAAGATCTTTATCTTTTTACCTTTTTTTCTTAAAACCTGATGATATATTTAATTCTTTATTGTTTTATTCTTCTCCCATGATCTATAATTAAGTAATTAGTTATGATAAATGATTGTAGCTTAGTTTTGAACCTTAACTTTAATTTTAAAAAATTTAAGTTTTCAATTGATTTTGTAAATTGTTTTTACTTCTGTTCTTATACTTGGATTAATTGAACACTAATTCATTGATTTCATGGCCGTTACATAATTTTTTAGAGATTTAATGCGTTTAACTAAGGTATATCTGAATTCACATAAAGATATGGAATTGACTTAGTTAATATAATCAATTTGAACGCAAGAGTTGTAAATTGAATACATTATAAGAATTTGACTAGGTAAACATAATCAATTATTATAAAATTTAGTGATTAAGATTAAGGGAATAGCAATGGTGAAGTCATGAATCCTAACACTTAAACCATCATATAAAAAATCAATTTTTATTGCGTTAGTATATTTTTAAAAAAGATCATAAAAATAAAATAAATTACCTTCTATTAGTTATCAACTGAATCGAAGTTAGGAATAATTTAACCAACGATTAAATAGTAGTCCTCGTGGGAACAATATTCGGGCTCTTAACTCTACTTTATTACTTGTTATGATCGTACACTTGCGGGATATAAAATTGGCAACAAGTTTTTGGTATCATCGCCGGGGACTATTTTTATTTAATATTAGTTTAGATTATTTCTTGCTTTTGTTTGATTTTTTTTTTCCATTTCCTTTTTCAATTGATCTAGTTGTTTTTCTTTGTTTCATTGACATGGAACGAAAAGAAGCAAGAGAGCAAAATTTCCCAATAATTGATCCCGACATAGATAAAGGTTATATGCTTTTGGAGATTTCCTTATCAAGCAACAACTTAAAAAGTGGGGATACAATCAACATATCGTACTTGATAAGGATGGCTTGCCGAAAGCAATAAATATCAAATCTATTGTTTATGAGGAGATTAGACCGACTTATGAATAATGTGGTGCATTGCATTATACTAAATTTTGTTTCTTATTGACAACTCCAAAGGAAGCTTAAAATGCTATTTTTGATGATCCATATGAAGAAGATGATGATGTCTGTGACTTTATTGTGGGAGATATCATCGCATGCAAAAATATAAAAGGAATGAAGATCAATAATTTCAGAAGAACCAAATAACATGCTTATGGAGGATCTCTTCATCATTCAACTCGAGGAATCATCAACTAAAGAAGAAGAACATGTAGAATTCGAGGAATTAATCATGAAAGAACCAAAGGAATTAGTGGCATTCAAAGAAGATGAGATTAGCATGCAAATCTCCAAGTTCATTGATTTTGTGATTAAAGCCGATGAGGAGATTGAAGTATTCTTAGTCAACAAACCTTGTCAACAATCATTGTACATGTAGTGAGTAATTTAGGCAAGTTATACTATATTCAAGTCGGAAAAGTACAATTTTGAAGGACGTGTGAAATATGGAATAAAATAAAATTGTGCAAGCTAAGCAAGACCTCCAAAGCCATATTCCAAGTGCCATGAAGCACTTGTGCAAAAGTCAAGATTGAGACTATAAATCAAGAATTTAATAGGAAGTAACCTGCTTTTCTAATCCTAAGCTCCTTAATTTTAGTTATAAATAATACGGTTGCATTTAGTATATATGCGTATTTCATTATTTTATTTTATATTTTTAGGGTCATCATCTTAGCTCCACAGTAAAAATAAAGAGTAAAAAAAATCAATTGCGAAGGTGGCAAACAGAAATTTTTTGTCCTGCGGTCAACATTAAATATAAAATATACATACATACATAACCTTAGGTCTTCTGGACTTGAAAATTTTCTTCATTTTTTTTGATGAAATCTTGAAAGGAAGGTTGGCCATCTTTTTTCCAAGGAGGATTTTATTTTACCAGAACTATTCATTTACCAGAATAGCTACAGACCAATAGCGTTCCAAAAATACCCTCTTACATAGAATTTGAAACCAAAGCCACTATAAGAATATAAAAACTTTAATCAAGTCCCCAAAAATTTATGAACCCAAAATCTTTGATAGATTTAACTCCAAATATTGTACAAGACTTTGATCTAAGAACTACAACTAAAAGGATTCTTTACAGAATATTTAGATTCGAGATTAAAATATAAAGACGCTTACATAGACAATCAAGCAATCAAAATTGAAAAAAACATACAAAAAAGGATTTTCAATCTAGTAAGAAGGGTTGACGAACTAAACATAATTATTGAAGAATTTTTTTTAACAAAAGATACTCAATTTTATATATTTTATTGTGACCTCTTAAATATCTACAAAGCTATTAAATTGATAGAAAATCTAAAAAATTCCACTGTGCACTCTCGATAGAGTGGTATCAGAGCCGTGTTATGAGCCTAAGATAATAATGAATATAATGGATGAAGAAAATATAATTGAAGAATTTTTAAAAAACATAAAAAAATGAAATTATCCTTATTTATCTAAAAATAGTACAAATGAAAGTTTTGAAGATGTATATAAAATATTAGAAAATTTAGTAGAACAAGGAAGAAGAAGATGGCTATTGGGTTGATACAAGTTGTATAAGAGAGAGATGAACCATTGCAGGAATACTGGCTAGGTTTAGCTGGGCAACACTTGGTATAAAGGATATTCAAATTTCAGTAGTAGTAACCACATTGATGAATGAGACACAAAACCAAGCCTTTAAGATGTCACTCTCCAAAAATCCCCTGAATCAATGAAAGAATTGCCAGAAAGTTACAAGTGAAAGTCAATTGATGAACGAAAATCCACTGACGAAAACAAGCTAAAAAATGGGGCACGAACAGGGGTTATGTTCAGGATCGATCGATCTGGCAAAGGCGAGAGGAGGTTAAGGCCTTCACTCCTTTGAACACCCCATGTGCAAAGTTGTTGATGGAGACACGAGACATGAAAGACATAAGGGCCATGTACATGATACTGAAAATTGCGTACAACCTAAGGAGGAGACCGAGCACCTTCTAAGACGGGGGTTCTTAACCAAGTATGTGAGAAATGACATAGGCAAGGAAAAAGTTGAGGGTCGTCTCCCACCCAAAGCCAGAGTGATAAACGTGATCATTGACGGGACAGCAGCATGCGAAGGCTCAAGTTTGACTAGGAAAAGCTATGCAAGATCATTTGGGATCTGCTCTATCCAGAAGAAGGTAAGGTTCAATCAGAGTCTCACTTTAAATGATGAATACTTGATTGACATAGCAAGCTCCTATGATGATACCCTAGTAGTGGTTGGCAACATAGCTCAAGGGGCTAGGCGGAGAGCAACAAAACAAATAAATTGGTTATAATCTCGACAGTGCACTACGGTAATAGTAGAGAGCTTTTAAAACCAAAAATTAGTTTAACGCCCTAAACCACTAGACCTTGTGCTCTACAATTAGACATAGCTCAAGAGGCTAGGCGGAGAACAATAAAACCAATAAATTCGTTAACTTAACAATGCTCTATGGTCATAATGGAGAGCCTTCAAAATAAAAAATTGGCTATGGCCCAAAACCATTAGACCATATACTCTACGATTCGAAATAGCCCAAGGAGCTAGGCTGTGAGTGACAAAATCAATAAATTGGCTATATGTTCGACAGCGCTCTATGATCTAGAAGAGAGCCCTTAAAACCAGATATTGGTTAATGCCCTAAACTACTAAACCTTATGCTGCACAATTCGACATCGTCCAAGGGGCTAGGTGGAGAGCAACAAAATCAATAAATTGATTATCAGCTCGACGATGCTCTACAATTATAGTGGAGAGCCTAAAAAACCTGAAATTAGTTAATGATCTAAACCGCTAGACCCCATGCTATACAATTCAACATAGCTCAAGGGATTCTACAATTCAACGTAGCCCAGGGAACTCTACAATTCAACGTGGTCCAAGAGACAGGACGACAAGCAACAAAACCAAAAAACTTGTGAAGGATCAACAATAGAAATATAAAAATTAAAATTGCTAGCCCGTGCCTGCAATTGACACAGTGTGTCGATCGTATAGCAATCGACCCATGCATGTCGATCATATGACAATCGATGGCTGACAGTTGGCCATTATGTAGCCAAAAATGTGCCACCACTATTTGTCGCACCCGCTAACTAGTACCCTATCGAATAAAAAAAGTTGTGCGATAATAGACAATTTAACTTTTACACATTAACAAGTGGAGTCTATAAGACAAGATAGATGGAGAAAAATTAAACAACAATAATTCTCAATGAGAAATTATCCATACTCAAAATAAAGGGTGATTTTCTGTCCACATACTAGACGATCAAATGACAAAAATGAATAAAAATGGGAAATGCAAGAATATCAGCAACGAAATACTCCATTAACCTAAGTGGGAAGCCCTTCGCTCAAGCCTCACAATGTGTACCCGAATGTCTTGGATTGATTAGCTTTGCTAACTCTCCCATTCACTGCACCAGAAACCTATTGAAACCTAAATGATCTATAGAAGGGTACTCAGCAGCTGCCCACTCCTTGGCCAATTTGATGGATGCCACCTTCTCTAGTCCCTCATCTGAATGTAAGGCCTTATCACAATCTACAGATGATTTATACTGCTCTACGAATGGCTCTAGGTCCCTAGCATACTTCGTCGAGGCCTTATATCATTCTACTGCCTCATCCGGTGCTCAGGCCAAAACAGATCATAGGTTATCATTTTATGTCTCTTTCTCGCAAGCTCGGGCCTCTAAAGCTCAAAAAAGAGACTTTCTTAATGTTGTGGTGAGCTTCTTTCTTCTTTGTTTAAGCAAGAGCTTTTAGCTCCAATGTTTGACGACGACTTGAACAAGCCCAGTCTATAAGGCCACGGCCTAATCAGCAAAGAGACAAAATGATAAACAATTGTTAGGCATGCTCGAGAGAATAGACATAAATAAAAATAAGTATAGTAGAAAGTTTACCCACTGGGTGTAGACAGCCAGAGCCCTCTCTACATCATTAGCACTTCGTACGACAAGTTCCCTGGCACGAGCAGGTGTAACCAAAGACCTAAGTATCCCCATCTTATTATAGCCTCAGTGGATGGAAACCCAAAGTTCAGAAGAGGAAACCCTTTGCTCTCGGACCTGACATGACTCAAGCTGCCCCATCTGGGCACGATGGTAGGACAGCTTCAACAAGCTCATCTAAAGGTCATGAGGTGTCATGGCAGCACACAATCTTGCCCCCAGTCTGCAGTTTTCTTTCTTTTCAATGGAACGAAAGATAAGTCCTCATCGCTCTCATACCCGTACTTGAGTATGAAATCCATGGTCTCATCAAGGTCAAACTCCATGTCTATATATATAAGATAAAATCCATCATGCTAAAGAAAAACAAATGAAGGTGCTCGTAAGTGTAGAATTAAAAGCAAAATATACAGGACCATACCATCAGCAAGGATAAATCCCTCATCGTTTCCAGCGTAGGCAAGGTGTTCAACACCTCATCCAAATCAAAGTTCGTGTCTACATGCACACAATTGAGTTCATCAGGCTAAAAAATAAGGAGTAAATGTAGATACAAGTGTAAAGGTAAGTGCAGGAAAAGAGAATCTACTAGTAGGTCCACTGATCCCCCACTATAAACATATTCCTCATAGTGAAAACTAACCCTAAGTCGGGTGCAATAGGTGGTACATAGGTCAATTGTTGGATTTGTGTGCTTAAAAGATAAGTAAGCTCAACAAACTATTGAAGAGACAAATTTGAGGTGTCTCCAACTAGTGTTGAAATAATCGAGACTTTCACCCACTGTTGAAATTTCTAAATTTGGGAAAGCGTAAATGGACTCTAGAGGTGAAGAAGACAAATGTATTATACTGAGTTAGTTCGTGCATCTCAAAGACGCACCTGAAGCGGTCTACGAAAGGTGGGATTTCCTTGTTAAATGAGATATATAAGAAGTACAATGCCTTTTTCCATGCGTTATGATTTATTTGGCTAGGAGTAAGGTGAAATTTATTGAAAAATGAGACAAAGAAGGAATGGATGGGGAATCGAAAACCACCTTCCATAGTGTCTTTATACATAGCAACCTGGTGGGGTCGAACCCGGGAAGTCTCTCTTTGGGCCCAGGGGCTCTATAAACATAATTGTCAACATATTTGAATTTATAAGTGATTTTTCGAATTTGATTGAGGAGTTATAAATGCTATAGCATTTTGGAATTTCAAGAAAACCAACTCACGTCGCCGGATCCCATCCAATATCTAAATTTCGGTTCAAATAGTTCATTGAGCCAATATGATTTTTAGAAGAACTTGGTTGAAAGACATGAAGTTTAGCTGAATGGGTCGGGCTATCAAAGTTATGGAGGCATCGATCGACCCCACGAGGGGCTATCGACAGGGCTAGTCAACAATCGTCGACCACGACCATCCTCGAGGAGTCGATGGTTAACCTGCACGGATCAGCTATCGATCGGCCCATCCGACAATGGGTTAGTCAACTTGTTTGCCGCCTCACTTCAACTTTTGTCGGAGGATGAGGTCAAAATATTTTTATGCACTATGATAGAATGAATGAAGACAACTTTAAAAACTAGGATAAAGGAAGAAAAAATGAAGAAATTACCTTAAGTGTTTGAGGGAACTAGAATTTTTGCATGTGGAAAAGTGAAGTAAAAGGGAGGTCTTCACCCTTATATAGGTGGAAATTTTGAATATTTTTGGGGAAAAACTTCCCCCCAAAATCAAACCCACCCATGTGGTGCCATTTCCACAGTACTTCCATTACCCTATACCACTTGGACTACTCGACCCACTTATATTATACCAAGTGTTGATATGTGATGAGTCAATTTAAAAAAATAATCTCGGGAAAAATTTAACAATTCACACCATTTATTATTTTATCATAATTCCCCCCCCCCCCCCCCTCTTGAGACGATTTGAATTTCATTGTAAAGATAACTCAAATGGCTACAACATCACTTGAAATAACGTTTGTTTAATTTGAACGTTTACGAGGTCAAAAAAGGGCCACAATCTCCGAATAAAAATATGGAATATACTTGTGCCGTTGAAAATTGATTTGTAAAAATATTTTGATCATAATTCACTCCTTTTTTTACTTTTATTTACATCCAATTGACCCCTAACATTCTCGAATTTTCATCGTTAGGTCCAACACAACATTTGAGTATTTACACTTTAGTTCCCAAACTTTGGATCTTGTTCTTTTTCGCAAATTTTCGCTTCTTTATTTCAATTTCACTTCCATTCATTGAATTTCACTTAATAACACATTATATAATAAATTAAGCTATAATTTCATTAAAAGAACTACGAAATGTCTACATTTTAAAACCATAAACTGTAGCTGCTTCAACAATGACTGTCGAACCTTCCAAAACATATAATCGGAACTTTCTCCACCCCTTTAACACAACCCTGACACCATTGTCAACTTTCAAAACTCTACCTCCATCAATATACATGTACCCTTTTGAATCGGGAGTACTCGAGGAGATAATATTTCTGTTTAAACCTGGAACATATCTCACTAAATCAAGTGTCCTAACCATCCCATCAAAAATCTTGATTTTGACCTTATCAAAACTATCTTTTTTTAAGGCTCATTATTTTCCATCACCATGGAACCCCTTATAACGGTTCCAAATAAATAAAACTATTCTTGATTACAACATATATAAAAAGTGCAAGTCGTATTAAGAATTCAATCCTCGTCAGATTTGGAGTCACCGTCAGAATTCACCAGAAGATCTCCTTCAATGCAATCTTCTTCTTCAAGATGGCATCATCACAATTTCCTGGTTATCTCTTTTGATCTATAGTAGCAAACTTATTCCCATTACGCCATTCTTAGCAATTCTTCTTCATATGTCCCTTATTGTTGGAATACATACTTTATCACTGTTGCTATCATTGACGCTGTCCCTTCCATGACCAACCATCTTCCTCTTACGAATAACAAGATCTGATGACCCGATGCTTCATCGTCTCTTTAGAATAAAGTGCATCATACACCTCATCAATAGTGTTAGTATTCTGATTATAGAGAATAGTGTATCTAAAAGTCATATATGAAGGCAACAACAAACATAACAATATCAACCCTAAATCGGCTTCATTGCACTTGACCTCCATGGTATCCAAATCAGCTACTATTTTGTTGAACACCAATAGATGATCTTCCAAGGATCCACCTTTTGTCAAGCAGTGAGAATACAAACACCGTTTTGAGTGTAACTTACTGGTCAAGCTATTTGTCATACAAAGCTACTCCAATTTCAATTAGAATCCAGCGGCACTGTTTTCCTTTGCCCGTCCTAAAGAATTTGATTAGAAAAACGAAAATGTATCCGTGATAGGGTTTTATGATCCTTGTTTTGCTTCTCCTCCGTAGTAATTTTTGCGGGCACTCTATCCACCCCAAACAAAGCATCATCCAAGTCCAATTGAACAAGAACTGATCGCATCTTAATTTGCTACAAAGAAAATTTACTGTTGCGATCCAAAAGTGGAATCTCAAATTTTATAGTTGTCATCCCCAAAACAATTGACATTGTTCAAACATCTCTTTAATAAACAATTTGGACCTCCCAAGAACTGCAATAAAAACCTTGGCCCAGATACTAATTTGTTAAGAATCGGGTTAAATAACCTTGGCTGCCTCTCTCTGCACTGAGAATCAACGCCTAGGCGCCCCTTCTCAAACACAATGCTTTCAAAACACTTCCTTATAAAGTCCTTTCATCAATTAAATTCCCAATTCATGATGAAATTTGACCCCTCATCAATCTGGACTTCTAAACAAAATTATTTAGGCTTCTTCAATGAATCAAACTTCCAAATCACATATAATTTGAGTCACAACCTAACAACATTATATGTACATTATTAGTTCTATTTGTAAATAGTACACGCGAGGAGCTATGCACATTTGACTTGATCTCATGTTAGTAAATAGAGATTTAATAGAGACATCAAATTCTTGTATAAGATATATTTTAGTTTCTTCACATAGTATCAAAGCTTTTGAATTCAAGTTTTGCATTCATTCATATGCCTAAATTGTTAGAAACACTTTATTAATCCAGTGTAAAATAAAGTTACTTTCGCTCATTTTTGAAAATTGGATTTAGCTGATGTTTAATTCACATTGTAACAACTAAATTTTATTTAGCAAAAAGTTAAAGCGAAATATCATTGTTTGTGCATAAATTGTATTTCTAATTCTGTTCTTGTTTCTGGCACATGATCTATCTCTGTTCTTGTTTTGGATCCATGATTCAAATTCCGACTTGAGTTCTAAGCATTTGTGGGTCTTAAATTTCGAATATGCATATTTCTGACCTTCGATGCTTCTTTGAAATTCATCTAAGAATTGAATACATCGGCGTGTAGGCATCGAATAACAATCCGAACACAAAAACCCAAGAAATGACTAGAAAATCAAAAATAGGATATTCTTCCTCATTGATTTTGGATTGTTATTATAATATTTTTGCACATTTAGTCCCTAAATTTTCATTTCTTATTCATTAGGTCTAATGTTTTTAGGAGATACAAGAGAGACGGTTTATATATTCCAAGATCTTATAATTATGTATCACTACCCTATCGAACTGCCCAATACAATTACTAATCTCTTCTTGCTCTACTAATTGTGCAAAACTACACTCTAAAAGTATGAAAAATCACATAAACTAATATTGTATAATTACTTCCTTATATCTATTGAACTAATGTCTTACCCTTGTGTCACTTAAGCCCCGTAACCCTATCACAGTCGCAGTTTGCCCCAACTTCGACTGTACATTGTAAATATTAGTCTATTTTGAGTTGTAATTTCCATTCCGTGTAATTGTTTACTTCAATTATAAAATAGCTAGAAAATAGAAAAAGTTTAGTATGATTCTTCGGCATAAAAATGTCTACTCCCAGCAGTTGAGATTTTGTTCCTAAGTCTATTATAGGGGGTATTAGTCTTTCAAACAATCTTTGAAACGTTCTAGTGTTCGTCCCCTGTACTAGTCATATGTAATTTCTTGTTTTCATTGATTGTAATTTCTTGCTTTCAGTAATCAATGATCAATTTCATTCCAATGGATCTCAATTTAATGTTGCAAGCTTTCTACAATTTGTAATCAAATTTTGTTTCACCCCGAAACGACTGAGAAAAGGGGAAAGGTAGTCTAACGGAGCAGACTACTGCCGCACAATGTCCCTTTCTGTGCTAAGAAGAAAAGCACCCCGTGAAAGTTGGTATCAGAGCTGCAGCTCAAGACACTCGATAAGAAAGCTATGGGTCCAATTGGATCGAACACCATGGAGGTGGTGAATCTTCCAAATATGACTACGAAACTGCGCATGGATGCGCTTGATGAGACAACTCATAGGTTGTGCTATTTCGTGGATGGCCTCGAGGAGAAGTTCGAGGTGGCAGAGATGAAAATTTGGGAATTACGCATCCAACTGGATGAAAGCCAGAGGGCTAACGCAGTAATGACTGAAGCTGCTGCTATCATACCTGATCTGCGGGATGAGATAGAAGCGTTGAGAGCTCAATTACTAGTGCCTCAACGTGAGGTTGGCAACGGGAAAGCCATCGTACAAGAGCCTATTCATAGACTCAAAATTCTAGAACTGTGTACCTACGGAGGGGCACGCGATGCTAAAGAAGTTGAGAACTTCTTGTTCGATATGGAACAGTACTTTCTTGCGGCTACGATCCAAGACGAAGCGAGAAAGGTTACAACAGCTACCATGTATCTTGGTGAAGATGCAAAGCTTTGGTGGCGAACGAAGTATGCTGATATTCAGGCCAACAGGGTCTGAATAGATTCTTGGGATCTCCTCAAGGAAGTAATCAGATCTCAATTTTTCTTAGAGAATGTGGAATATGAGGCATGTCAGGCCTTACGAGAACTGAAACACACAAGTTCCATCAGAGAGTATGTGAAAGCCTTTTTAGGACATATGCTGAATATTCGAGATATGTCAGAAAAGGGTAAGCTATTCACCATCATGGAAGGGTTGGAACCGTGGACATGCACGGAACTTCAGAGACAGAAAGTCACTA
>CAIGRB010052977.1:43433-67741 GCA_903798255.1 Fraxinus quadrangulata | reverse complement strand
AATTGTAATTTCTTACTTTCAGTAATCAATGATCAATATCATTCCAATGGATTTCAATTTAATATTGCAAGCTTTCTATAATTTGTAATCAAATTTTGTTTCGTCCCGAAACGATCGAGAAAAGGCGGAAGGTAGTTTAGCGGAGCAGATTACTACCGCACGGTGTCCCTTTCTGTGCTAAGAAGAAAAGCACCCCGTGAAACCTTGTCCGGTGTCTAATAATTAGAATTTGAATTAAAAGATCATTTTGTCCTTCTAATTATTATTATTATTTCCTTGAGTTCTATTTTCAAACGATTTCTGTGAACTAATCACATAAATGTTATCCAACATTAAATACTAGGCTTATATTTATTATCAAACATAAAATACTTAAAAGGACTTCTTAAATTCTTTTCACGTTGACAATTTCCTGAAATCAATAAATACCTACTACTTTGCTTACTAATGGGTTCACAACACACTGGGGTATTTGAACACAAATTGGTTTCACGAATTGGTATATTAAACAACATCGGAGTTCGCGAATAATGTCAAGCATCTTGTTTAGGATTTATGCGATTAACACTCCGGTCACATGTAATTTAATTCTTCTTCAAATCATGCTATGTAATTATATTCTAATTTCTAACACATGGACAAGTCCAATGCACATGAAGGGCACTATTGTCACTACACAAAAAACAGTGTTCCACAGTTAAGATAAAACACTATTATGTAATTAAGGACAAATTGCTTATCAAGTGGTAGAATAGCGAACACTACGTTCCAGAACAAAGTGTCAACCATCATTCATCAATCATGAACTCTATTAATTCTCGATCAGAATAGTCGTCTCACAGTATATTTTACGAAGCGATATCTCAATTTAAATTATATGGAAGTTATCGAAGGCACTTGACCATTTAAATAATATTGTACAACAATCACAAAATAAATAAACAAAAAATATATATAATTTACTATTAGACATTAAAAAAATTCAAATATTAAAACAATACTTGTACTTTTAGAGAACACATTCCAATACACATGTTACGTATTTGATTAAAAATTGAATTGGGCTTATACTTGAAGATACCTTCTCTCTCAACAACTTAAACGGCTATGAACACAAATAAATGTCTTGCTCTTTAGTCTAAATTGCGTTATGCGTAAGTCTTCAGTATTTTATCATTATTCACAATTTATAATCCTCGGCGTTAATCCTCGGCGTTTACTTTGATTTTCCTGCAGACCATGCACAGTGTCACTGTCATCATTTTAAAGGCTCGCGGGATGGCTTTTCACTTGTCCAAAATGATATTTATTAATTCAGCGAAATCTATGCAAATATTAAGGTAGTAGATTGAAGACTGGAAAACGTATTAGACAATCTCCAATGGTCTACACCAAATTTGGTGATGTAAAATTTAGTATAAAATCATCTTCAATGGTCCAAAGTTTATTTTGAATTATTTTATACCAAATTTTATTTTACAAATTATATTATTACAAAAATTGTTTTATTAGAAATTATATTTAATGAAGTAAAATATTGCATTTATTAATAAATTTGTAACTTTTGACTTTGTAATGAACAATTATAGTTTATTGGTGAAATAATTATTACTTATTAATTGATTAGAATTTCAAAATAAATGTTAAATATAAAGCCATCATATTAAAATCTATTAATACTAAAATATTAAATAAGGACATAGATAAGAAATAATTTTTATAAAGCGTGAACAAGGACTATTCATTACACTGTCTTTACATACAGTGTGCCATTGGAGATGCCCTTAGCAACCTCAACGTGTTTAGAGAAGTACAAGATGACAATTATAAATACAACAAACTAAATTTAATTCTCAAGAATTTTGGGTCAATGATGAGAAGAACGGACTAAACCGGTTTCGCCATTTCATTTGGCTCAATGTTAGACTTACAGGAAGATCCGAATTGGTATTATGCATGGATGGAAATTGGCCAGGGCGGCTAGTGAAGTTAAGCAATCATTCAAGAAGTCATTCTCATAATAGAATGAAAGATTTATGGCTTTTCAGGTATATTTGAACAAGCCAAAAATACACCTTACATATGCACATTCCTTTAAGCCCTCTTACTTTCTTTGTATAGCCTCTTTCCACGGAGTCGTTATCTGTCATGAAAATTAAGCAGCCATTAATGAGTTAAAATTCAAACTATAACCAAATTTATACTTTTTAAAGCCTCCATAAAAGAGGGACTCTGGAGTGCCAACTTCCATGTACAATACACTTTTATAGGTGCTTCTAAAACAAATATATAATTTTATCGCTCATTTCTTATTTTTACACTTCATGGCTGGTATCAGAAATCATTTCACTTTCGAAATGGCTCTAGTTGGACTTCTCAAATTGCTTATCCTTGATTTCACAGGTCCCTTTCTCGAGCATTCTTGACATGACCCGTCCCAAGTCACCTTAATGAACCTGACACGTGTCATGCGCCGATGATAGATACCAACTAAGTGCTGGACCCACTATCAAGGCAACTATGAACTGTTAAAACTGTGACACTTCAATAAAAATTTTGACATAATTTATCATGTAATATGGACTAAAACCACCTGAACCAAATCCAATATTCTTAAACCCGTACATATAATTTTAAACACGGTACATCAACCCCTCCAAACTCAAACTATTCAAATGCAATACTGGGAAGTCTACCTTTACAAATATTTTACAAACAAAAGTCTCAAATGTATTCAAAATACCCAATATGTAGTGAGCCCGAAAGAAATATGAACTGAGTGAGTTAACAAAACGACCCATACAATTAAAGATAAGAATTGGCTCAGCTCATTGGATCAACAAACTCCAATGCTGCTCAACTCAACTACTATCTGATAAGAAAAGAGGTGACAAAAATATGAGCTGGTAACTCAGTGAGTGAATAATTTACAAATAAGTATATTTTTCTTTCTTTCATGCATTTTTCTGAAAATTCTCGTTCTGTTGAAATCTTGAGAAATTCTGAAATATGAAAATGCTCTTAAAAAACTAAAACATGATTTCATCATAAAATCATTTGTTCTTCATTCTGAATAAATAATTATAAAGTATAACGAATAAAATTAATCTAATACTATAAATTGAAAGCTTTATACTGAAAACTGAATCATCTGAATTCTATAATCGAAAATCCAATAAGCTGTAGAAATACTAAAATACCACACCAAAAATGTACCCTGAATAACCTTATTCATGTATCGATTAGTACCGATATACATGGCAAAGCTATTCGATTCTGAAATTCTGAAATTTTGTAATTTTGTAATTCTGGTCATACACTTACAGAGCTAAAATCTGGTCATATAATATGGAAACACATTCACAATAGTGTAGAGCGGGTAAAATCACCATAACTGATCATACACTGTGGAAACACATTCACAACAGTGCAGAGCGGGTAAAATAACCATTTGAAGTCATACACCGTGGAAACAAATTCACACCAATGCAGACAGGGGTAAAATCACCTAAGTACTTTCTGGTGGTTTTAAAATAACTAGATAAACTGAAACATATAATATGAATATAATATGCTAGAGAAATGATTTAAATGAATTCAAATTAACTTTAAAAGAACTATTATAAATTCCATTTGATTCCAAAAATCATGCCATCAAATCAAGTATAGGAAACAATTTACTTTGTGATATAATATAAATTCAATAAATATTTATTTCTGAAAAATAAGATTTCCACTCACTGAAAACTGGCTACAAACTAGGACGTTCGGTAGGCTTTTCCAATTTCTTCGTCACCACTTGAAATACCATATAAGATAAACAATTCATCAACATAACCTTCTTTCCAACATAATTGAAATTATCCACTTCAATCTAGTGAAACTAGCAACCAATACCACAACTAGTTTATATTACATATAGATCCATAAAATCATGCTATCTTGTAAGTATCTCATCAACACTATAATTCCCACTAGCCATACTTATTCAAGCATCGAATCAAAAATCTATGGTTTGCCCAAAATAACAATTCATTACTTTGATGTAAATGGACGGTAATCGCCCAAGAATCTTGAGCTAGAAATCATATTCCTTACTCTCAATTTGAAATTAAACCAATAATTACAACCCTAAAAATTCAACATAAAAAATGCATCTACTTCTTGAAGAAAACAACGAAAATGAACCATAGAATTCAACCTTAAAATATCCGCTTACTATTCTTCTTCTTCTTTCCTTCTTCTATCCTTTTCTTCCTTTCTTTTTTCCCTTTTTTCTTCTCTTTTTCTTTTCTTCTCTTTTCTCTCGGTTTCGATCTTCAGCATCTGTTCTCTGCGTGTATGTGTGTAAATGAAAATGATAAATGGGCTGGAAATATCTAGATAGTGGTCCTATTTGCAAGGATGTCCCTCAACTTCCAAAGATAGACAAGTAAGTCCTCAACTTCAAATTTCAATCCATCTAACCCTCATATAATTTATCCATTGCGAATTAAACCCAAAGAAAATAATTTATTTCAATTAAGTCCTTATTTGATCTTGACTTTGAAAATTCAA
This sequence comes from Fraxinus quadrangulata, assembly GCA_903798255.1. Taxonomy (NCBI): domain Eukaryota; kingdom Viridiplantae; phylum Streptophyta; class Magnoliopsida; order Lamiales; family Oleaceae; genus Fraxinus; species Fraxinus quadrangulata. The sequence continues at coordinate 63,184 of CAIGRB010052977.1, read as the reverse complement.
CCCTTGACTTTGACTAATTAAAATGAGTTGTAACAATCTTAGCTCCTTAAAAAGAATTTCGTCCTCGAAATTCGATGGACGTCTGGCTAATCAATGAATAGATGAGGATATTGTTCACGCATCTGATCCTCATTTTCCCATGTAGCCCCTTCTACCGTCTGATTTTTCCAAAGTACCTTGACAAGTAAAATAGTTTGATTTCGCTGAATTTGCACATTTCTGTCTAGAATCTTTATTGGCTCTTCTATATAAGTCAAATTCTCTTTCAACTGGATTGGTTGAGACTCTAAAACATGAGAAGCATCTGGGATGTACATGCGAAGCATAGAAACATGAAAAACATCATAGATCCTGGATAATTCATCTAGCAAATATATTCGATATGCAACTGGACCAATCTGCTCAATAATCTCATAGTCCAACGTATGTGGACTCAAGCTTCCTCATTTGCCAAATCTTAACACCCCTTTCCAAGTTGACAATTTCAAAAATACTTTATCTCCAACTGCAAATTCAAAATCTTTTCTACGCCTATCTGCATACCTTTTCGGTCTGTCTTGCGCTTTTTCAAATTTTCTCTAATTAGTTTCACATTTTCTGAAGCCATTTGAACTAATTCAGGACCTACTAACTTTCTTTCACCAACTTTATCCCAACATACCAGCGTTCTGTACTTTCTACGATATAAATATTCAAAAGGAGCCATTTCTATACTGGAGTGGTAACTATTATTGTAAGCAAATTCCATCAAAGACAAATATGTATCCCAGCTTCCTTTGAACTCTAAAACACAAGCCCTCAACATATCCTCAAGAGTTTGTATAGTCCTCTCAGACTGGCCATCTGTCCGAGGGTGAAAAGTTGTACTGAATTGTAGTTTACTACCCAAGGCTTCCTGCAAACTAGATCAAAATTTAGATGTAAATCGAGGATCCCTATTTGATACAATAGATAATGGAGTACCATATAAGCTCACTATCTCATCCACATATAACTTGGCCAACTTATTTAAAGAATAAGTAGCTTTGATCGATAGAAACCTAGCAGTCTTGGTCAAATAATCTACAATAACCCAAATACCGTCATGACTATTTTAAGTACGAGGAAGACCAAATAAAAAGCCCATAGGGATGTGCTCCCATTTCCATTCTGGAATAGGCAATGGCTATAAAAATCCTGCTATTTTTTGATGATTTGGCTTTACCTGCTGACAGATAAGACATTTGGATATGAACTCGGCTATCTCTCTTTTCATACCCAGCAACCAATAATGATCTCTCAATGTGTGATACATTTTAATACTGCCTGGTTGTATAGCATAAGCAGAACTATGTACCTCTTCTAAAATCTCCTTCTTCAATTCTGGAATGTCGGGAACACATAATCTATTACCCATAGCCAATGCACCATCATCTCTTATCACATAATCTCTTCTTAACCCAAACACTCACTTCTGCTTTCAATATTCTCAATGACAAGTCCTGAAGTTGAGCTTTTATATCCTTATCAATCAAAGTCAGCCTTACCTAAAAATGAGCTAACACTACAACTGAAGTAGTAACTGACAATTGAGCTCTCAACCTTCTGAACTCACAAAATAAAGAAGCACATACTACATTGGACGAAGAGTAAGAATTTTTCTTTCTACTGAGAGCATCTGCAACTACATTTGCTTTCCCTAGATGGTAGTCAATCTTGCAATCATAATCCCTAGTCAACTCTAACTATCTTCTTTGTCTCAAATTCAGTTCCTTCTGATCAAAGATATATTTAAAACTTTTATGATCCATAAATATTTGACATTTCTCACCGTAAAGATAATGTCTCCAAATTTTCAGTGCTAACACTACTACAGCTAACTCCGAATCATGTGTCGCGTAGTTTAACTCATGCTTCTTTAATTGTCTTGAAGCATAAGCTATAACCTTTCCGTTCTGCATTAAAACACAACCCAATCCTTGGTGTGAAACATCACTATAAATCACAAACTCTTCACTCGGAGATGGAAGAGTAAGTATAGGAATAGAAACTAATCTTTTCTTCAACTCTTGAAAACTCTGTTCACATTCCTCAGTCCACAGAAATTTGGAGTTCTTACGAGTCAAACTAGTCAGAGGAAGAGCAATTTTAGAAAAATCCTCTACAAATCGACGATAATAACCTACTAACCCAAGGAAACTCAGTACTTCGGTAACATTAGTAAGGGATTCCCATTTCATCACAGCTTCAGTTTTTAACGGATCTACATAAATGCCTTTTGCTGAGATAACATGACCCAAAAATACAATTTTATCTTGCCAAAATTCACATTTACTGAATTTAACATACAACTGCTTGTCTTGCAAAATTTGTAAAATAATCCTCAAGTTCTCAGCGTGTTCATCACGACTGCGAGAATAAACCAATATATTATCAATAAAAACAATCACAAATTTGTCTAAATATGGATGAAGCACCCTATTTATCAGATCCATAAATGCTGCTGGGGCATTCGTCAACCCAAATGGTATCACAAGAAACTCATAGTGGCCATATCGCGTCCTAAAAGTAGTTTTCTGTACATCAACATCCCTAATTTTGAGTTGATGGTATCCTGAATGAAAATCCACCTTGGAAAATATTGTAGCACCTCGAAATTGGTCAAACAAATCATCTATAAGAGGTAAAGGATACTTATTGTGAATAGTCACTTTATTCAGCTGTAGTCGATACACAATCTCATTGTACCATCCTTCTTTTTCACAAATAATACTGATGCTCCTCAATGAGATGTACTAGGTCTAATAAAACCTTTATCAACTAAATCTTGCAACTAAACTTTCAATTCCTACAGTTCGGCTGGAGCCATCCTATAAGGTGTTTCTGAAATAGGGATAGTTCTTGGGACCCAATCAATAGTAAACTCGATTTTCCTATTTGGAGGTAAACCTGGAAGATCTTCAGGAAAAATATTAGGGAATCTCTTACCACTGGTATATCTTCAAGTTTCAACTTAGTAATATTGGTGTCAATCACATGAGCCAAATAAGCTTGGCAACCTTTTCTAAGCAATCTCCTATCATCAAGTGCAGATATGATACATGAAGGTAATACTCTCCGTTCACCACTAAGAACAATTTTAGGCTCTCCCGACCTTCTGAACACTACCTCTTTGCGAAAATAATCAACTGAAGCATGATTTGCAGCTAAGAAATCTATTCCCAATATAACATCAAAATCATGAATATCAAGTGGAATAAAATTCGCTTTTAACTCCCGATCATTCACCTTAATCATGCAATCTTTGTACACAATATTAGCTAAAAACGAATCTCCTACAGGAGTCGCTACCACCAAATCACTGTCTAATAGTTCTGGCATATAATCGGCATAAGTAGTAAATGCATATGATATAAATGAATACGTAACACTTAAATCAATTAAAGAACGAGCCTTTCTACCAAAAATAAATAACGTACCCATGACCACATCTAGTAACTCATCGACATCGTATTGAGTCACAGCAAAAACTCTTCCCTGGGTCCTAGGACGTCCTACCTGACCTTTTTGTCTATTACCATTGCTGCCCGCAACATCAGTAGTACTTGATTTACCTGCCAACTTGTCCTGGTTCTGATTCTGTCTAGAACTACTAATACTAGGCTGTAAAGATATCCCCTGTGATATACCACCCTACTGAAAGCGAACTAGACATTCTCTCCTCATGTGTCCAGTCTGACCACAGTGATAACAAACACCAGGGCCTTAAGGCACTGACCAAGATGAATTTCCCACACGACTTGCACTAGGCAAATCTAGCAACACTAGAACTATCACTATGTCCCAGAGTGAATGATCTCTGAACAGACCCCTGGGTATGAGTACTACTACTCCCTGGCTGCTGCAACGTTCTCTGACTAAATCTCAATCCCTAATTTCCACTAGATTTAGACTTAAAGCTACCAGAAGAAGAAACGCCTAATCCACTTCTTCTGCGATCCCTCATCGGTGGTCTATTCACAGACATTCCTGCCCATGTTTGATTACTACCACCAACTCCAGGCCTCATTTGTTGTTGACCACTTTGTTGTTCTAAAATACTTTTTTCAACTCTTAGCGCTGCTTCCACTAGTTTCCCAAAATTTTCATATCTTGAAGCTGTTACCACTGATCTAATTTCTTCTCTCAAACCATACTCAAACCTCCTACACTTATTCTGTACAGATCTCTACCAATCATATGCACCTCTTTCTAACAAGAAGGTAGCAAGACACAATTTTCGATCAACAGGACAACCCATTACATCAAATATTCTTTTAATCTTTATCAGCCAAGATTCAGCTTCTACTGGATCAGTTGTGCCCGTGAATACCTTAGCTCCTAATTTAGTTGCTCGTTAAATACTATGCTCCTTATCGGAACCACGTAAAGTAGAAGCAACAGCTGTAGCAACCCTATCAGCTATAAGGTCGGCTTGAGCTATATCCTCATGTCGAGACTGCTCATGAATCTGACTAACCGATTCCTCACCCTTACTCCCCTCTCTATCAAGAGTAACTTGAGGTTAAGACGGCACATTATGGAGCTTACGAGTCTTACCACCACTAGCCATGACCTTCAACTACAAAATATGCGTTATAGGTTGAGAAAGAAATCAAAATAGGTAATGCAAGCTAACTCTATGAACACGCTCTAATACCAACTGACACGGCCCATCCCAAGTCACCCTAATGGACCTGACACATGTCGTGCGCCGATAATAGATACCAGCTAAGTGCTAGACCCACCATCAAGACAACTATGAACAGCTAAAACTGTGACACTTTAATAAAAAATTTGACAGAGTTTTCCCTGTAATATGGACTAAAACCACCATAACCAAATCCAATATTCTCAACCAGTACATATAATTTTAAATAGAGTACATCAACCCCTCCAAACTCAAACTATTCAAAATGCATAGCTGAGCTCAGTGGATCAACAAACTCCAATGCTGCTCAACTCAGCTACTATCTGATAAAAAAAGAGGTGACAAAAATATGAGCTGGTAACTCAGTGAGTGAATAATTTACAAATAAGTATATTTTTCTTCCGTCCATGCATTTTTTTGAAAATTCTTATTCTGTTGAAACCTTGAGAAATTCTGAAATCTGATAATGCTCTTAAAAAAAACTGAAACAAGATTTCATCATAAAATCATTTGTTCTTCATTCTGAATAAATAACTATAAAATATAAAGAATAAAATTAATCTAATACTATAAATTGAAAGCTTTATACTGAAAACTGAATCAACTGAATTCTATAATCGAAAATACAATAAGCAGTAGAAATACTGAAATACCACACAAAAAATGTACCATGAATAACCTTACTTATGTATCGATTAGTACCAATATACATGGCAAAGTTATTCGATTTTGAAATTCTGTAATTCTGCAATTCTGGTCATATGCGCGCAGAGCTAAAATATGATCTTGTCTTGTCTAGAAATGGAGAGGGAAAAAAAAGATGGTAGAAAAATGGTGAAAATTCGTATGGAAAATATTCTCAAAATTAAAAAGCACCTAAAACCACTATTTTGGCATGAAAACTCACAAAAAATGGCAATTAGGTTATGAGTAATAATCTCTTTCCATTGCGATCGGGATTGGGACCATTGGACTGCAAGAAAATTGTAGATTTAGAGTTTTGAAAAGCAAGGTGATTCAACTATTCAAAAGATCTTGAAATTTATCATTTCAAGTTAGCATCCTGACCCGAAATTCATGTTAAAGTATACTTCGAATTACTTCATTGGTATCAGAGCCATAAGGATGAATTCATTGCTGTAATATATGCTTAAATATGTCATTACATGATACAATTGGGATATGAATTTTATACGTAAAGTTTTGAAACATTATGTGGTCTTTAATGACATTTTTTTGATAATTTACTTCTTTCTATCCATTAATAATTATGCAGTAAAATAAGTATTTTTAGAAAGGTATTTTAATGAGCTTTCCAACCATATAAATAACTTAAATTTTGGAGTTAAAACGAAAAAGTTTTTAAGTTTGGATGTAAATCTGAATTTTTACATGAAGTTCGGTAAAATTCGAAACTTAATCACATGATAGCTTCTTCTACACTGTGTTTCATGCTTTTCATTTTGTATGATTGGATAGATTTTCTCGATACATTTCTAATAATATAAAGATCATAATTTTGGCTTTGAAATGAATAAGTTATGGCCTCTCGAAATTTGGATGAAAATTCGATTTTTTTCAAAAAAGATTGGTAAAATCCAAAACTTCATCACATGATAACTTCTTCTACACCATATTTCATGCTTCTCATTTGGTATGGTTGGATAGATCTTCTCAAAATTAATTTTGGCCTTAAAATGAAGAAGTTATGATTTCTCTAATTTTAGTTGAAAGTTTGAAAATTTTGCATTCTTTTTTGTCATGTTGACTCTTAGGCAAATCTGTTAATGTCTCAAATGTGGCCTTAAACATTGATTTCGTAAAATCTGACTACATAATTGAACTCAGAACGTTAAAATTAGTTAGGATGACCAATTGAACTTTTTTGAAAAACGGCTTGGTGGTGCTAACGCGCCCCCTTTTTTTTATTAATTTAAAAAACTTATTGCATATTGATCCTGCAAGTGAGGGCGCGTGAGGAACTCAATTTTAATTTTAAAAATTGTAGATTGTTCCTTGAATTATTCTTGATTTTCAATATAAGTAAATTAATTTTTAGACAGTTAAAAATATATATTTTTAACTTGAGTAAATTCTGATTTTTTTTTTAAATAAAGAATATTCATTAGATGTATTTTGCTAGTGGGAGCTATTTTTTGAAGTGCTTTCATTTTTCTGAAGAAAGAAAAATACCCTAAAGTATTTAAAATACCATGTTTTAATATACGTTCATCAGTTGTGTATGTATTTTATTAGGTTATGTGATCCATTATAATTTGTATCCAATTTTTGTGCTTGATGAGATATTATTGGATCTATGCACACTTATAACATCTTTAGAGGGAAGGCTTAAAAAAGCAAAGGCTATAGAACTTATTGAAAAGTTATGTACTTATTGAAATTAATAAATGGATTTGGAGCATGACCTAATGGAACACGTAAATATTTTTTGGACAAATTTTTTGTGATAAACAGAATATGAGAATTTTGATGTCACTTCCTATTTGTCGGGGATTGTGTTGCAATTGCAACATATACTAACGTGATGTTGAGAGTCTGTATAATAAAAATTAAATGATGTAAGTTTTATTTTTCGATTATAATTAGAATTATTTTTTGGAAGAATTAATTTGTGATATCATGGTATATGTCATAATTGGGTAAATGTGCATGTTTATACTTTTATTGCATATTATGGAATTATTTTATTGAATTAAATGAAATCTATTAGTTCATGAATTGTTATGAATGCTAAGGTCATTAGAATATTAAGATTCTTACTTAGACCTATTGATTGTCAATTAAGTGATAGTTCGATGATTGGAAGATTTACAAAAAATCTTACCTTCAATTATTTGGTTTTCCAACTGAGTGGGAGCTCTCAAGATGGAAGAATTAATATAATTCTAGCTTATAACTCATGGAATTTTACGTTATGAAATTAAGTATAAGATAGTAAAATAATAGGATTGCGGATAATGATTGGGAACATAGTAAACTTACTTAACGTTGAACTATCGTATACTTTAATTTGCATTAATGTAAAATGGTATATGTGCATAAAAGAGCATTGATTGAAAATAAAATGTCTCTAAAATCTAATAGATCATGACATCAAATTTTATAGTTGTTGACCTTAATAAATGTGACAAGCTAAAAGCAATAACGTTTGACATAATAAGTTTTTTAGTTAGAAGAACATGATCTTTTAGATAGCATCAACCATGTAATTGAAGATCTGATGTGGGTCAGACTATTCTAGAGAATAAAGATGAAGAACTTTGGCAAGTTCTTGATAACTTTGAATTGTTATGTTTTGTTATAGATATTTTTTTCTCAAATGTGACTGAGCTGAGATGTGTTTTTTGGTAGAGGATCAATAGTATAAATGTTCAAGTGTTTCAACCACACGATTTGAATCTCTTAGCTCGAAAGTAGTTAGGCTAAAGGATAGAACACTTGAATATGTTTCTCTTAGTATTGTTTACGTATCAACACTATACATACTGGACCTTATCCTGTGTGAATAATGAATTCAAGAGATAGAAATCCACTTTATATAAGATCAAGAAGTATTTTTAGTCTATTGTCAAGACTTTGACTCGAACAAAATAGATATATACAAATAATGAATATGGACTTGAGGTTTATATGATTGGTACATGCAATATACTGTTGTAAAGTGGAGAAACTGACATCCTATTTGATATTAAGAAGAATCAAATACTCCACTAAACTTGATCTCAATGTTGTTCTTCTAAGAATGATCTCCAGCTTGAACTTATATGTGGTAGCATTATTCGTAATAACATTGGTGATGTTTAGTTATGGTTTTGGATATTAGTGCAATGGTTTGAGGTTTTGAGTTGAGAAAATTATTCAAAACTGTAAGAGATAAACTTCCATTAAGTAAATCCATGTAAATTTCTTGTGAGATAGAGATGGAATTTCATATTTTCATTACATTTATAGATGGATTCATGCATTTCAATTGTGCCTCTAATTTTTCATAAGTTGAAGATATTTATTAATTTAAACTTTATTGAAAGGGAGTAGAAAATCAAATTGTGGAAGTGAAGACTTTGAAAATTATTTGAGAGCGTGAATCTCTATCACGAGAGATCTATGATCTAAGTAATGAAAGAGAAATTTTTATTGGATTAATTATTTATTGATCACCAATAATTATATGGTTTATAGAGAAGAAAGAACAAAATATTATTGAATGCGATGAGATTTGAGATAATGCAGTCCAATTTATGTATTTTCTTTTGGGAAAAGTATTGGTTAACTGCAATGTGTCATTTAATGGAGTTTTCTCAATGTTATTATCTTCAGAATATATAAACTTTGGACATGTAGATAATCAAATATGGGTTTTTTAGACTCATAATCGATTATGTAAGTTCTTGATAATGAGTTTAGGAACATGAGTCTATTAAGAACGAGATGTATCTCTGAGATACACATAATAGTCCAAAAAGCTACTTAAGTGAGATTTTGAATGGATATTGGGTCAAAAGATGTGACATTTGACATTTGTTTCCTAATAGGAGAGAATTTTGGAGAATATAATTGAAATTGATATTATGTGTATTGATGAAACGGTTTTGAATACATAAAAGTTGGTTTAAACTTCTGATTCAAGTGGGAGTAATCTGTTTACGAGTGTGAGCTTTCTATCCAAATGAGAGCTATCTAAAAACTATCTAATTTCAATGATTCTTGGTTTCGAGTGAGATTTAAGAACTATTTAATTTCAAAGATTATTGGTTTCGAAAATCAGTGGAGAAATTTGAGGAAAGTGATTAAAGTCTATATGGAGTATAGAATTCCAACCTAATTTGAGAAGTGGTGAAACTTCGAATTGAACATTATGTTTATTGTGAACATTCAGATTCTTAAAAATTAAATGGAAGACTAATGAGTTTATAATAAATAAAACTCATTTTTTTAGAGAAATGTTAATCTCAATATGAGTATATTGAGTTTGATAAATATTTTTCTTAGTAGTGAGATTCACTTCTATACGCTGATGCTAGCCATAATAGTGTATTTAAATTTAGATTACACCAAATAGACTTATAGACTGCATTTTCATTCTCAATTGAGAATTAATTGAAGAGGTCTATATAAATCGATTTGAAAGTTTTATGTTAAAGGCTTCTATAGTATTATGGTAACTTTTTAGCTATACTTGTAGCCTAATACAATCATCTTGACACTCGTACTTGAGAAATCTCATATAAAATTTCATCATGTGGATGAAGTTTACTATATTTAAGTTAAAGTCTGATGGTATGTTGTAATTCTAATGTTGATATTGATGACACTATTTGTCTAAGCATGCGAATGGGTGTATTGAAACCATTTTGAAATATTTATCCTTAATTTTTGAGACGAAGTACATGAATTTAACAAATTGTATATTTTGTATTAATAAGATTATTCTAGTTTGATTTCTCTATCACAAGAGTTATATATCATAAAGATTCTAGAATATTTTTAACTGTGGAATTGCTACCCTTTTGATGCTCCTATGTCGAAAGGTGACCATATGAGTCTTCATGTATGTCTAAGGACTTTATAAGTGCACAGAGAAATATCCAGAGAACCTTATCTAGTGCGATTAAGAATTAGAAGTATGCTATGATGTATGCTTAACCTAATATTTGTCATGCAATGGATCTAGTCATTAGGTATCGATGTTGTCCTTTGAAAATGATATTATGATACCTAAAGAGTGCTGCTGTCAGTTATTCTATTTGTTGTCATATATTGACTAAAGATGAGAGTTGGTCGAGCACAAATAGTTATTAGACTTATACAATCTTGTTGTATAGAGTATCAAGAAGCATATCTTGACAGTTGAAGAAATTATTTGGTATAGATGTACAAGGTATCTATGATGTTATTTTTCTCTATGTCATTTTTGTGTGAGTGATGCTGATATTTATAGACGTTGGTGCTTCACGTCTTTTCAACTTTACAATTGAAAAACAAAACAAACACTGTTTTTACTTTACAATGTATGGTATGCAGTCAATAAATTTAATGTCTCTTTACACCTATGGAATTTTTTCTGAAAACTTTTATCTTCTGGACCATTCTTTTTGACTTCTTCGGTATGATAATTGTCCTCCGAAGACTATTCTATCAGCTTTTGCTTTTCTTCACATTTTTCTTCTTTTGTCTATTGCTTGTCCTTTTATCTGTCTATCATCTCTATATAGGCATCTTCTAGGTCTTTATCCATTTCATGAATTTGACCATCTGATATGTATTATTATTCTTCTTCTGTATCTAATTGTCTTTCTACTATTTCGTCATTTTTTTCTTGAAAAGCCATAAGATATACCTATTTTTGCTCGATATTAGGTATTGAAATTTTTTTGTTCTAACCCTTAAAGAAAGATGCTCTTGGCATAAAATCCATTGCACCATTGAGCTACGAGTCTGGAATTATTATTTTGAGTTTTCATTATTGCCACTGTCTCTGAAATTCGTCTTTCGTAATCAATCTGTCTAACTTTTGTCTTTATATTGGTCTTTTTGGAAGGTCGGAATCTTTTGGCTCCTTCATATATTAATATATGATGATAAGCTAGAATTATTATGCCATTATTTACAAGGGGTGGTTAGGAAATAAACTGAATAATCAAATGGTGGTCTTTTAACTGGCTGAGAATCTGTTTAATTTTGGGTGGAAAAAATCTAAAGGATCTGTTTAGAACATATATGGTGTCTATCATGCCGAATTTTAAGCTGGATAAAAAAATGTCTTCTTCTTCAAAAATTGTATAATCAAAAGAAATTGTAGGATAATTATATTTGAGAAAAGCTGAGCTATTGACCGATTCATATTTGGGGCCATATTTAAGGAAGTATCTGTTTTCGTTGTCGTAGTAGCTTAGAATTTGAGAAAAATCGATAATTTCTTGTATAACGGACTCTTTTATTGCACTTCGAACAATACTGGCACTATCACCAATTTTCTGTTCTAATTCATATAAAGTTTTTTCTTGCCCTGCAGCTGTAGAATTTGTTAGTTCAATAAGTCTTTCTATTTATTAGAATAATTTCTACTTGTTGATACAATATCTTTAGAAATAGGTCTTTCAACTATATGTTTAGAACTTAATCTTTCTAAGTTATCAATGTAGTTGAAGAATCTCATGTTGATATTTACTAATAATCTGTTGGGATGACGAAATTTCATCTCCAAGAATCTATAATCTTTCTTCTAATTACTGCTTTTTAAGATTTAGATTTCTAACAGTTTTGGTCATAGTTTCACAACTATCACAAAGTTGTATCAAAGATAAAGATGACGCTTGAGAACTAGAGGGTTGCATGGTTTGTCTAACTCTTTCAGATATATGAGGTGATCCCTACAATCACAACAACAAATAGAACCAAAATTAAAAGACCAAAATTTAGATAATTTAGAAAACCTAGAATATTTAGAATATTTATCTCTAAAAACTTTAAAGACTGATTTTATACCAAGAACTAAAGAATTAATAATTTGTAATAAAACATCATCTAAAGTTGACAATATAGATAGAATTTTAGAATTAGCTGAAAAAATACAGATAATAGGAGAAGATCCCATAAAACATTGGGATAAAATAAAACTGAAGCCAAATTATAAATTATAAATGAAAATATAAAAGTAAGAACAACAGAAATAAAACATACAAATCAAGACATAGAAGACTTTAATATACAGATTAAAGAATTATTAGATTTAAAAGTAATAAGACATTCTAACAGTCAACATAGATCAACAGCTTTTATGGTTAGAAATCATAGTGAAATTAAAAGGGAAAAAGCAAGAATTGTTATAAATTACAAAAGATTAAATGATAATACTACAGAAAATGGGTATAAAATACCAGATAAAGACATGTTAATAAATAAAATACAAAATAGTAAAATATTTTCAAAATTTGACTGTAAATCTGAATTTTGGCAACTAAAAATGGCAAAAGAATCTATTCCTTGGACATGATTTACCACACCACTAGGACATTTCGAATGGCTAGTCATGCCTTTTGGATTAAAAAATGCACATTCTATTTTTCGAAGAAAGATGGATAGTATATTTAATTCGTTTCCATTTATTTGTGTATATATAGATGATATATTAGTGCATAGTAAAAATCATAAAGAACATATGGAGCATTTAGAAATAGTTTTAAATACATTTATAGAAAATGGTTTAATTATAAGCAAGAAGAAAATGGAAATAAATAAACAAAAAATTGAGTTTTTAGGAATAATTTTAGGAGAAGGAAAAATTCAATTGCAACCACATATAGTACAAATAATTTTACAGTTTCCAGATAAAATAGAATAAACTAAAAAATTACAAGCATTTTTAGGAATATTAAATTATGCTAGACANGAATTTTGAATTATGCTAGACATTTTATTAAAGACTTAGGAAAGATAGTTGTAGCATTGTATAGTAAGTTATATACTAATTGACTAAAATATTTCAATCAGTCTGATATAGTACTAGTTAGAAAAATAAAAGAAGAAGTTAAAATTTTACCACCATTAGAATTATTATTAGATAGCGAGTATAAAATAATAGAAACATATGGATATGAACTAGGATGTGGAGGAATTTTATACTCTAAACCAAATAAATATAGCGATAAAAAAGAAGAAAAGATTTGTAGATATGCTAGTGGAAAATATAAGATAAAAGGAAAATATTTGACTTGTCTAGATTATGAAATAATAGCCAGCATACATAGTATAGAAAGTTTTAAATTATTTTTAAATACTGAATTCACAATTAGATCAGATTGTGAGGCCATAGTAAAAATTATTAAAAAGACAAATTTTGATAAAATAAGACATAAACGATGATTAAAATTATATGAGATATTAAACAGTTATAAAATTAATATAGAACATATAACCGAAAAGAATAATATTTTGGCTGATAATTTAAGTAGACAAGTTATTAATTTTTTAACCCATTATTTTGATGATGTAGATGGATCAGAGGAGGATGAACTTTGACAAAGTCACTCTAAGAGTGGCCCCACAAGGATCTAATCTCCGATTTAGAAGAAATAATTTAGAAAGACAACCAGAAAGGGAGCATTGTCTACTAGATAATCTATGGATGACACGTGACTCTAAACAAAAATTAGACGGGATTAACGTTTTAGCTAATCATTTTAGAAAGAATCATAATCAAGTAGAAGACAGAAATTTTAGTTTCTTTGCAGTAGTTAAAGGTAGAAAACCTCCAATTAAAACTGTCAATGCAAGTCTATTGAGACCCACTTAACTCGAATACATTTAATGTAATATTTCTCTCCAAGGCTTCATCTTTGAATTTTTTCATTTTTCCTCACTTTTACATTCTTTTCTCCAATTCTTTGTTAAAATAAAGTTTTACCTTCAAAACACAATATAACATAAATTAGGTAAACTTTTGTCTAAAAAACAATAAAATATCATGATTTAGGGTTTCGAATAAGTGTATAAACTACACTTATCAACTATATTGTTGGAGTTTGGTTTAATGCTATGTTGAAGAATACATCTTAATCGAGTTAAAAAATTATGGGTAATGTTACTTTGCCACCACCACTAGTGGTGCTACAATATTCACTTTCTAGAGACAGACACATGAAGGATATTAGGCCTCCACAAGGTACGAAAAAGTTGATTTAGCCTCTGTTTGATCCACATTTTTAAAAAAAATCCTTCTTTCAAAACTCATTTTCAATCACACGTTCTTCAATAAAATAATATTACACGCAAATTCAAAATTTTTCCTTATTTTTTAACCACATATTTTTATTACATCACATCATAAAATGCATTCTTTTCTCAATAATGTACATCAAACACCCTATTAGTTTTTTATGTTTTAAATGTAGTTGAAGGTGTTGAGTTTAGCAAAGAACCTTCTACAGAAGCAGTTTACAGTGTTGACTCTGTTACAGGCTGTGTTTTTGTCTTGTTTAGTGATTGTTGAGTCATTTTGTAATTTTGCTGCTCGGGGTAATAATTTTAGCAACTTTAGTACTTGAAATAATTTTGCTGAGCAATGCTTGGATTCAACTGACATTCAATTATTGAGCTTATCCTAACTAGATTTTGTGGAAGAGGTAGAGAATTTTGTTCGTTGGAGAATTAGTTTGATGTCCTTGTTGAACAGTTCAGTTTTATTCTTTGCAATGAAATTTGTCTCCAAGTGGAGAGTTTTGAAGTCTTATTCATTGCGGGTAAATTTGTGTCAACGTGGAAATTTGTTAATTTTTTACTCAAATTCCATTTGGTATTTGTAGATTTGTTGAAGTGGGCTTTGGAGATGTCAAAATATGGACCAAGAAGTGACTTAGCCTCATTCATATTAGCTACGCACCAAGCTTTTGCTCGAGCGCACAAAACAGGGAACTAGTGCTCGCTTGGCGCCCGCCTGCTGCTCGTTTCCTGCCGGACCCATTTTCTAATGGCTTGGCGCCCCTCTGCCGCTTGCATCCAGCCTACGACCCATTTCGCGTTTTGACATATTTTTTTATGCTATTTCCATCTTTAGGACTGTTATTAGTATTTTAGCATTATCCTTTATATAGTTGGCTCTTTTTTACAAATTAGAAAAAGTTGGACAATACTATAAACACAATATCTTTATATTATTTTTCCATATTTTAACGAATTCTCCTTTTCTCTGCCAAATTTTTCGTGTTCTTCTTTTGTTGTGATTTTTACTTCACATTATGTCATATAATCTCGTCCTTAATTCCTAACACTGATAATGGATCAGCGAAATGTTTAATAGAGGAATTCAAGCAATCATTAAATCTGACTATCTGTACTCTCTTTTAAGAGATGACTTTTTCGCACTAACTGTTTTTTCTCCTTAATGCGTTCTTGGTTCTTTTAAATTAGATACCACCCTATTGTTATTGTGGTGTAACCTTAGGGGTTTAGTTGATATAGGTACCACAAAAGATCCGTTAAAATTTATTTGAGCAATATTGTTCCTTTGACTACTTTGCAAGCTGCCACATCTTTCACTCTTCTATTGTTGAATCAACAATACATGATCACTTCAAGCTCCTTCCATATTATAGCTCGTGATCGAGTGTGAACATAATTTTTAATGTTGACTTTCTAAAGTCAGCATCCAAAGAAAAATCCAAGTTTATATCACCCTTCAGGTCCAATCTGACACTGAGTACACTAGCATATAATACTTGTATAATTAACAATAACATCCGCTTGGGTCTGAAATTAGATCGATAATCACTTTCTATCCTAATGACATAACAAATATTTGGTCTAATGCATAGTGTGGTGTGTATGAGACCAATCACATTCGAGATGTAGGGTATCCATCTCATACGCATTACCTCTACAAGAAATTTAGGGCACTATTGTCCAGAAGGTAATTTACCTCACTTAGAACATTGAATATAAAATTTGACAAGAATTTAGTCTATGTATGAATATTGGGATAAAGTTATGTGTTTGTTCTTCCATTCTTATAAGATCTTGGATCCATAGAATATAGCTAACCTCATCTAAGTTCTGTGTGTAAAACTTTTGGGCCAACCACACTTTCATTGGGGACGTCATCCCTACATTAATGTCATCAAAATATAGTACCATGGATCTAGATGCTTGCTCTAGTTCATAAATGGACTTTTCCTTTCATCATCTGGTTACATTCATTTAGATGTCCATTTACCACATCTTGTAATCCAATTGTACTGTAATAGATATGAAAGACCTGAATAGTCTTAAAAATTGCTTTACTATCACTTTTCTCTTTTTCTTATAGACCTATTTGCAACTGATGAGTTTGACCCTTTCAGGTACTTCTGCAAGTTTCCAGACTTCACTGAAGCGCATGAATAAATTTCTGATTCCATGACTTTCCCTAACAAAAGTGTATCCCTATCCTCTATTTCTTCCTTCTATGAAGTCGGGTCATCTTCTTGATCCATGGAGATTACCTGATACGCCTTTCCAGTAAGCAGAAACCTCGTAGGTTTTTTAGTAATTTTTTGACTTCATCTAATGATTGATGTTCTTAGACTATGGCTCCTACTACGTGTATAACCTCCATGTCTTCTTATGCTCCAATTTCTGCGTTTTAAGCAAATTTTATCATTCTCAACATTTTTGGGTTTCTTCTGATCTGGAGGGTTGGACTAATCCTTGCATCGTGTAGAGTTCGGTCCATCACTCTAACCACAATCAAGTACCTTTTTCATCTCCTCTTTCCACTAGGATATGATCAACGGGCTTAGGATATACTATGGACTAGGTGATCTGGGAGTAGCTCCACCACTATTTTCAGTATTACCGCGCTTCATGTGTTACATTCTTTTGCTTGTCCTCTAAGAAGGTTGAATTTGTGCTTACAAAGACCTTCTTTTCTTGAGGACTATAGAAAGAATTTAGGTTGGTATCCTCCAAACAAGCATATTTTTATTTTGATTTCAACTTCTCATCATTTCTCTATAGCGAACATTCCTGAGTGTAGGGATGATGTAAGCAAAGTTTATGTCTATTACACACTGAGAGGAATTAGATGGTATCAAGAATATATTCTTCTAGTTGGAGTGTTGGGTATATTAATTTTTCATCCGGGCCTACATATGTAATTAATTGTGTATAAAGCTCTCTTAAAGGTGAGCTCAATTAATTGTTATGCTTAGGGCATCTAAAATTAACGAATCAAAAGAGGCAAAATTCAAGATTAAAAGTGAAGAATCCAAACATGAAAAGATTACAGTTCAAGATTCAAGATTCAAGATCCAAAATCAATATTCAGTAATAAAGAATCATTCCCAAATAGTTAAGGTATGTTCAGCATTATTAATTTTCTTGGTGATTTGACATAAATGATCTTGATAATAAAGAAATTTATGTTTTCAAGATCTAAGTTTCTAGTTTTATAAATGTTAAAGTTTCGTAAAGTTTTAGCAAGTGGTATTAGAGTCAATCCATGTTAAAACATTAAGATTAAAGGAAGACTTTTGGGTAGAAATTCATACTTTGGCTTTACAAAATTTTGGGATGTGAATTCTGTTATAAAAAGAGATAATAAGAGAAGAATAAGAGAAGTCAATAGACTCGTGTGTATTTTATTAAGAACCAAAACCCTATATTTATAGGTAAGTATTGGGGATACAATGGTAATAATTTCTAGGGCTGCAGGGGTACAAGCGTCATTCACATTAAACCCTAATTTACTTTCCTTTTACAATACTCCCACTTGAATGAAGCATTACAAAATATATGCCTCGTTAAAATCTTGTTTGATAAAA
This sequence comes from Fraxinus quadrangulata, assembly GCA_903798255.1. NCBI lineage: Eukaryota > Viridiplantae > Streptophyta > Magnoliopsida > Lamiales > Oleaceae > Fraxinus > Fraxinus quadrangulata. The sequence goes on along the minus strand of CAIGRB010052977.1, from coordinate 45,199 downwards.
ATCCAATGGGACAAAAAGAACAAACGAAGGAAAAAGAGTACAATTATTTTGGAGTATTAAAGATAAATGCTGCCTCATTAAAACCTTGTTAGGAAAACCCAATGGAATAAAACCTAAGCGAAGGAAAAAGAGTACAGCTACTCCCCCGGATGTTGATCACTGAAAATCTTTGAGTCGACGCATTCCAATCTTGTGAACCAATTTTTTGAATGTAGATGTTGGTAGTACTTTTGTAAATAAATCAACAACATTGTCACTTGAACGAATTTGTTGAACCTCGATGTCGCCATTCTTGTGAAGCTCGTGTGTATGAAAGAATTTTGGAGAAATATGCTTCGTCCTGTCACCTTTGATATAACCTCCTTTGAGTTGTGAAATACAAGCAGCGTTATCTTCAAACAAAATTATTGGACTATCTTTTATTGAAATTAATCCACATGATATTTGGATATAATGGGTCATGTTCCTCAACCATACACATTCTCGGTCTGCTTAATGGATTGCAATAATTTCAGAATGATTTGAGGATGTTGCTGTCAATGATTGTTTCACAGATCTCCATGATATATCTGTTCCTCCACGTGTAAACACGTATCCTGTTTGTGATTTAGTTTTATGTGGGTCAGAGAGATAACTTGCATCTGCATACCCCACTAAAACAGATTCCAACTTTTGAGAATAAAATAATCCAAAATCAATAGCACCCTTTAGGTAACGAAAAATATGTTTAATACCATTCAAATGTCTTTGTGTTGGTGTAGAGCTATATCTTGGAAGAAGATTTACAGAAAAATCTATATCGGGTCGAGTGCAATTTGTAAGATAAGTTAATGCCCCAATTGTACTAAGATATGGTACTTCAGGACCAAGAATCTTTTCTCCATCTTCAAGTGGACAAAAATGATCTTTTTTTATATCAAGTGATTGAACAACTATAGGTGATGTCAATGGATGTGCATTATCCATGTAAAACCGTTTTAAGACTTTTCTGTATATATAAATTGATGAAAAACATTCCTTCTGGGAAATGTTCAATTTGCAATCCGAGACAGAATTTAATTTTCCCCAAATCTTTCATCTCAAATTCATTTTTCAAATAATCTATTTATACAAGTCTTCACGAAATTCATTATGTAAATAGTCGTATATTTCATATTACGACTTTACTTTTTCCATTTTCATTTCGCATAAATATACACATTTATGTGTTTAGATTGTAGATCAAGAAACTTCATGTTTCTCTAGTAAATTCTTTCACTAGGATCGCGTCATTTTATTTAGCCAATCATTATTTCGATTGATCACGAATTTATTTTAATATCCTCGCTACTTATAATATGATGCACTACATCATGTGCAAAAGTGTTGTCGACAACTTTTAATTTTTCGATTCTATTCTTTTCTAGAATGACATAATTTATTGAGATATCTCAATTTTCATTATTTCAGGTACCTGAACCTCTTCTGGGGTTTTATAATATGTTATATCTAAGTACTCATCAAGAGTATATACCTCCTTAATAAGACCATCTTTATCAATTGTTCCATTTTCGTTTGGAGGATTTTGTAATAGAATCGAATATCATCACACTTCAGGCGTGCCATAAATTTATCAAATATAATATCAATGAACATTTAAAGCTGATGTGTGAGATTGTTAATCTCTTTGGTAAGTAAATGTATCTTAGTAAATTATTCTTCGAACTTCTGGTACGAATTGTCTTTTGTGATGATTTAGATAATGATGCATTTGTGCATTATTTTCA